>NW_020870884.1:129084-131584 GCF_003789085.1 Penaeus vannamei | reverse complement strand
TGATATTATTTCACTCCGAAACGCGTGAGAGTGAGCGCGAGTGTGTTTAGCTGGTTGTGCTTTGATAGATCGACTGTCGTATGCAGGTTGATAGTAGTGCATGGTTTGTATAGAATGCGGCGACTGGGACGTGTCGCTAGCCCTTGCGATGAGAAGGGAGATGGTGTTTGAGCTGGTAGAGCTGCTGTGATTGTGGTTGTGGATGGTGGTAAAGAAGCAGATTGGTGTCGCGTCGGGGAGTGATGTGGTGCGCG
The DNA here is from genome assembly GCF_003789085.1 of Penaeus vannamei. Classification (NCBI taxonomy): domain Eukaryota; kingdom Metazoa; phylum Arthropoda; class Malacostraca; order Decapoda; family Penaeidae; genus Penaeus; species Penaeus vannamei. Next base: position 131,330 of record NW_020870884.1, on the reverse strand, counting down.
TGCTGCATATTGGTGCCTACGTGTGGCCACGTAGCGATAGGCCGCTCTTTCAGCCTAGCGCGTGTGTCGATGGGTTCAGGTAAGCGTAGTATCTGGTAGTTATGAGTGTAGTGTATGTACAAGTAGGTGTGTGTGTGTGTGTGGTGTGTGTGAGTGCATAGTTGCTGTGACGTAAGCACCCTATCACATGCCCCTCAGCCCTGTCAACTAGATACCTGTAATACAGTCATATAAACGCCCACCTACCCATTATGGGGCTCTAAATGAGATGAGAGTATCCAACGTCACGCCCTGCTATGCATGAATAGTACACCTGGCAGACCAGAAGCGAAAGGATAGAAAGTTAGGTGAGCGCTCAGCCGCCGCCTGCAGGCATATATCATACTAGATACGTAGCCAATTGCAGGGTATTAAGCCGGATCCATTATCTAGAGAGATATTATATAGTAGATCTACTCTTATGGCAACTCATTATACCTACTACAGCGAGATACCATACCGCTATGACAAGTAGTGAAATAATAGAGCATAGCGCTCCATGATGGTCTGGGGAGGTGGTCAGAGTAGTGTGTTGTGTGTCGTCCGTTATGAGGTAGTAGCTGTGCACGGTAGGATGGTTCTCAGGCCAAGTGCGGAGACTTTTGGAAGTTGGGAGTGTCGAGTGTTGCTGCTCGGGTGTTGCGGCCAATGTGGCGCTGAGGGATTTGTGCGGGCATAGTAGAAGTGCAGAGAGGTGAGAGGAGGTAGTCACAGTACCTATTTACGAGACTTTTCATGTATTTACACAAGGTTAATTACAGTCATAGTTCATTTACCGAGCTATAACATGCTAACTTATACAACACAAATGATTATATCAATTGTAATTAATATATATAATAATATATATTATATATTAATATAAATATATATATATATATATATATAGAATAATAGATATATATATATATATTATAATATATATATTATCCCATACTTGAGGTACCCGAGGACGGCGAGCATCTACGACTCAAGGAGCACAACAGCACATATCACATAATATACATGATGCAAAGAGAGTCACGCCAGTATTATCTATCATTAATATGATATGAGAAGAATGCCTACATGTATACTGCCGGGGAAATTGAATAACAGTGACAATAAGCAATAATAATACACACATACTAATACTAACACTATTATAATATACACAGCTAACACATACAACACATATAAACATTATATATACACACTAAAATATACACAACACAATACACACATCATCACAACACACACACAACTACTAACATATAATAGAATATATCAAACATACATATAAAATAACTACACATATAATATATATTAATATATATAAAATATATAATATGTAGTACATATATATAAATATAAATAAATATACTAATACAAACACGACAGACAGTCGATAATAGACTATAGTAAATAGTACGAATCAGGAACCTTATATATAGGTATAGATAGGATAATAATGATAAGATAATGATAGATAGATATATATGACTATATATAATATATATATTATATATATATATACTATATATATATATATATATATAATATATATATATATATATATATATATATATATAATATGTGTGTGGTGTGTGTGTGTGTGTGTGTGTGTGTGGTGTGTGTGTGTGGTTGTGTGTGTGTGTGTGTGTGTGTGTGTGTGTGTGTGTTATGTATATATGATGATATCTGTTGTGTGTGTGTATGCATATGTGTACATGAAGTGTGTGGTATGTATGTGTCATGCATGTGTGTAATGCATGTGTGTGTGCGTCCGCGCGCGCATATCTATACATATACACATAGCTCCCAACCAACGCAATCGCAAAGACACATACCTACAAACACCTTGTGCCTTGTGCGTGTGTGCATCAACAAGGGCTTTGTAAAGGCGACAGAAACCTTTGTGCCGACGCCTTGCGAGAGATCCCCGTCGAAAAAGGATCGAGCAGGAGAGGAAGAAGGGGAATGAGAGATTTAAGAGAGTCAAGGAAGGGAAAAGGAGGGTAGGAATGGGAGAAGGCAAGGGGAGTGGATGGAGAGGAGAGAGAAGGGTGGGGGAGAGGAAATGGGAGTGAGAGGGTGAGTGTTAAGCTAGGGAAGGGAGTGGAAGGGGACCAAAGGGATAGAGAGGGGAGAGAGAAGAGGAAATGGGAGTGAGAAGGGGACTGTAGGGTAAGGGAAGATAAAGAAAGGGAAGCTGGAGGAGGAGGAGT
>NW_020870884.1:116584-119084 GCF_003789085.1 Penaeus vannamei | reverse complement strand
ATTAAGGGGACATTAGCCTGTGGCCGTGTAGCTTCCCAAGGGCAAGATGGACTCCCGGGGACCAGCTGTCATTGCCCTCGTGGCCGAGCGGGCGAGCGGCGGGGAGGCGGCACTCTGATGGAACGCCTATCTTCTTTCTTTACTGTAGTGTGAGGGTGCCACCTGGTGCCAAACCGCTACGGTCACCAAGGACAACGACCACAAACGACCCTGTGCCAGGCTTGCTCCGTGGGAATGCACTTCGCGAATGACGCCCAACGGCCGACGATGCAGTTTCTAGCACGTACGACAGGTGCTCCTCTCGCATGAATGAAACGCGAGGGATCATAAGGTCGAACTAAGGCTAAATCACTTCAATCAGATCAAGATATAACCATAAATACGCTTCACCTTCACTGAGAGCCCGAGTTTTGATTCTCTAGTGTTCAAACAGTTCATTTGAATTGCCGCGTCGGAACTGAACCGTGTCTGTGCCTTTTTTTTACTGTTCAACCGATTGTTGTTGTTGTTAAGTGTGTATTTGCACGGCAGGTGTCGCCGCCTCGGTCATCACGGCGAGGAGGAAGTGTAGTCGCATGCGAAGCGCCGCTCGCGAGTGTAGTACAGCGGCATAGAGAGTACCGTTGAGTGCAAAAGGAAGTATAACCTAAGTGTTAAAGGTGTAGGGAAGGTGCGATACTGGCAGAGTGTCAGTGAAGAGTTTCATCAACGGTTTGGCACGAAGAGAGTGCCAGAAGGTAGTGCCAGGTCGGAGCATCAAGAGCAACCGCCATGGACAAGTTGCTACAGAAACTCCGTCAAAATATGGTAAGTCATCACAGGCTGGATATGTCTTTTCTTGTGCTTAATCCTGCGTGGAAGTTCGGTTGCAATTCTTTTATTATAGAGATCCTCTCACTTGTACACATTTGTCTGCCTCTCGTCATTCTGCCTCTCTCGATCTCTCTAGATATCCTTCTCTCCTCCTCATCCCTTCTCTCTTACTCTCTTTCTCTGACTCTCTGTCAATCTCCTCCCCCTTCCTGCCTCTGTCTCTGTCTGCCAGTCTGTCTGTCATTCCTTTCCTCCCTCCTTCCCTGCGTCATTCTCTCTCTCCCTCCCCCTTCCTCCCTATCCACCCCCTCTCTCCATGTGTATGTGTGTGTATGCATCGGGGCTCACCGGGTTCGGAGGCGCTTCCATGTGTGAAAGGCCAGCGTTCGATCCCACAGCCTGGTCCTTGGAGGGAAGGGCGCTCATCCAGTCAAGGGCAGACAGTCATCGCCGAAAGACCGGAAAGGCCACTGCCTTACCCCCTGGAAAGGTTAATCCTGGAGCAGAGTTTGTGTGTGTGTGTGAGTGTGAGTGTGAGTGTGTGTGTGTGTGTGTGTGTGTGTGTGTGTGTGTGTGTGTGTGTGTGTGTGTGTGTGTGTGTGTGTGAGTGTGCGTGTGCGTGTGCGTGTGCGTGTGCGTGTGTGTGTGTGCATGTGTGTGTGTGTGTGTGTGTGTGTGTGTGTGTGGTGTGTGTGTGTGCGTGTAATGCGTGTGTATGTGTGTGTGTGATTAATGATAAAGTAGAAACTCTTCCTTGTTGAAAATTCAAATTGTATAGACCGTACCACAATGCATTATTTAAAAAAATGGTGTTTATGTTACATTGCTAATATCCCCCGAAGGCCCACTTGCCTTTTGGTGGTTCTTAAGTGTTTGTACAAAGAGCATTGCACTTCCTGAAAAGTTCATGCCTTAAGAACCATGAAAAGGTCAGGGAGTGAGCTAGCGACCGTGATTGTGGCTGTTCCGAATGTATTTTTCTTGATTCTCTGTCTCTTAACCTGTGCCTATTTTTGTCAGTGTTTTGCTTGGCGCCTTTGTTGTTCACGAGGTTAAGTGCATGTAGGCCTATCTCTCTCTGCTTTCTGCCTGCATCCATTTCTATCCATATCTGTTTCTCTTTCTCTACATCTGTATCTACTTGTGTTTATATATTCTTATCTGTTATATAGTAGGTCTACTATTTCGTGTGTTGTCTCTGTCTGTACTTTTGCCTTGTTTTATATATTCCTGTGTCTGACGATGCTTGTGTTTACTGTATTAATTTCAATTCCTATTTTAGTTTCGTTTTTCTATTTTCTTTTCCTTTGTTTATCATTATTTTCCAGTTTATTTTTCTTTGGCGCTGGCCCTGGATCTTTAAGTGCTTTTGTTTATTGTCATTCCTCTCTCTGCTTTTGTGTCTTTTTATCTGGTTTCATCTGTCTCCTTTCAACACAGATTTCAGAGTCCGACCCTGTCTCAATTTCTGTCTTTGTCTCTGTATGTCTTGTTTTAATTCCCGTCTCAGTCTTTGTTTCTCTCTGTCTTATTCTAATTCCCGTCTCCGTCTGTCTCTCTCTGCCTTGTTCTCATGCCCTCCTGCCTTTGGCTCTCTCTCTGTCTTGTTCCAATGCCTGTCTGTTTTTGGCTCTGTCTATGCCCTCGCTTTATTTCTAGTCACCTCAGGGTTTGAGTCAACGTCTCT
>NW_020870884.1:96584-99084 GCF_003789085.1 Penaeus vannamei | reverse complement strand
TCTCTCTCTCTCTTATCTCTCTCTCTCTCTCCTCTAACTCTCTCTCCTCTCTCTCCTCCTCTCCTCTCTCCTCTCTTCCTTTCTCTCTCTACATACATCATACATCATACATACATATTACTCCTCTCTCTCTCTCTTTGCTTTCTTCTTCTTTCTTTCTTTCTTTCTTTCTTTCTTCTTTCTTTCTTCTTTCTTCTTTCTCCTCTCTCTTAGTCTCTGTCTCTCATACATACATACATATAACTCTTTTCTTTCTTCTTTCATATATATATATACATACATACTACATACCACTCCTTCTCTCTCTCTCTCTCTCTCTAAAACATACACATAAACATAACATCCTCTTCCTCTCTCTCTCTCTCTTCTCTCCTCGCTTCTCTCTCTGCTCTCTCTCATACATAACATACCTCGTTCCTCATCTCTCTCTTCCCTTTCTTCCTCTCTCTTCCTCTTCCTCTCTCTTTTCCTCTCTCTCTCCTCACTCTTCTTACTCTCTCTACCTCTCTCTACTCTCTCTCTCCTCTCTCCCTCTCATACATACATCATAAGCATACAACTACATACACATACTACATAACTCTCTCTCTCCTCTCTACTACTATATAAACAATCCTCTCCTTCACTACTAACATACATACATACTATACACATACATATAACATACATATATACATTCCGTCTTCCTCTCCTCTCTTCTCTCTCTCCATAACATATACATACACATACTCTCTAACATACATATACATATACTACCTCTCTACATAAACAAATCTACCTCTCTCTCTTACTCTCTTCTCTCTCTCTCTCTCGTCTCTCCTCCGTCTCAAAAAAATATAGACAAATAAGAAAACTTTTCCTTTCAATCAATTACCTTCTTCCCGTTCCCTTAGCCCTCAACTTGGGTTCTCTATGTCTTAGTTTCACATATTTCACTTATTATACACATCATATTGTCTTCTTCTTCCTTTCGTTACAATTCTGTTAGAGAATTGCTGTCTTACATACATACATACAAAACCTATTCTTCTTTACATACTTCAAGATTAATCAGTTACTTTGTCTCCTTTTTTAAATACTTCGTTTCATTCTTTTTTTTTTTTCTTCTTCTATTTCCAACATTACAATTCTCTTCCTCCTTCTCAATTATTTTTTTCTTCTCTTTCAATTCTAAATCTATCCTCATTCTCTTGAAATCTCATGCTATTTTGATGGTAAGATTAGTGTTAGAATAAACTCTTTTACACAAAATATCTCGTCATTTAGAGTTGAGGTAGTCTCTTCTATATATAATGCATAATGATAAGAATTGAATAACAATAATAATAGTTAATCTGTCAATGATGTTGATGAATATTGACTTATTATGGATTATCAATAATATAAATATAAAAAATTATCCATTATTATTATATTATTATTATTATTATAATTATTATCAACATTATCATTATTATTATTTATATAAATAATAATAAATAATATCTACTATTTATTGATTATTATTTTATTATTATTATTATTATATTATTATAGATATGTAGATATCAAAAAAAATATATATATAATATATTAATTACTACTATCAACAAATTATTATTATTATTATTATTATTATTATTTATTACCCACAATATTATTATATCACTGTTATTGCTATCATAACCACTAACTTCAAAAATATGGTATATATATCATTTGCCGTTTTCTTTCAAAATAGGGTTTATTAGTTTATATTTTTTCCCTTTCAGTCTGTGTTTTTTTTCCTCATTTGATTGTGTTTGAACCATTGTATTTCCCAATACATAATTGTCTGTGACTGTGTTGATTCGCAAATAAAGAGGCAAAAAGGTCCGTTTGCGGTGAATTCTAAAGCACGTCAGTCTGGAAAATTAAATGAGCACAGGTCTCTCTTGCCTCTCTCTCTCGCTATACACAACACACATCGCAACCCAGCACACGCACACCACACACACGCACCAACAAAAACAATCCACCCACCCCAAAAACCAAACTCACACAGCACACAAAACAAAAAAAAAACACACCACACACACACAACACACATCACACACACACCACAACACCACACAACAAGTAAATATATAGTAATACTAATATTATATAATAAATATATATATTATATTATATAATAAATATATATATTATAATATATAGATATATATAGTTATATTATACATATATGTAATTATATAAATAAATATAATATAAAATAATAATATATAAATATAATTATATATATATAATATATTATATAATATACTCTAAATCAAATAATATTATATAGTGTGTTGAAAAACCAAAAACAAAACACTAAAATCAATAGTGAAAGATGTATTATGCATATAAATATAAACAATACACAAAATAGTTATTTAAAAATATATATTAACGTTACGCTGAATAGGATACATAAATATCAAAATACACAAACAGAGATGAACATGGCAGAAAACAACGTTATCACAAGCTCCTAGAG
>NW_020870884.1:79084-91584 GCF_003789085.1 Penaeus vannamei | reverse complement strand
ATGAGACTGGATACACTCCCCGACCTTACGTGCCGGGGCGAATATTTCTGTATAAATTGCTTGAGATTTCTTTCCGGCTTTCAGGATTAAATTCTTAACATTTCGTCACTTTTAATTAATCGATTATTCTGGGTAATTAGCGCGATTTTTAATTTGGTTTTCGTTCTATTGTTGTCATTTTCGTGATACATAATAAACGAAACATTTTTGTTCTGATGAATAGAAAAGGATAATTGCGCTAACAATTGCATTATCGTTTTTCTTCGATCATTATGATTTATGTTATTATATTTTGGTTTGTTTTACTGTAGTATCTGTGATAATGATTGTTATGCGTGTATGTGTTTTATGATCGTAGTAATAACTGTATATTTTATTGTGTCTGATGGTTGCAAATCACATTATTAAATTATTGGTACTATAAGTTACAACGATATATCTTCCGCATTTTCTAACGGTTCTTGCGGTAATAATGATAGCAGTATTTTCATTATAATTAATGCGGTCATTATAATAATCCTATCTGCAGCCCTGTAGTGAACAATTAATGAGACCCCGTTAATTAACCTCATTAATGCATGTATCACATATATCCCCCACTTCCACAGACAGATCCACACCAACATAACAGAACCACATACCTACATAACATGATAGACGGACATACACTATTCTGGAGGGCATTATTATGGAGATATGCCCCGGTGTCGAGACCCGAGTATACACACAGGTAGGAGCCTCAGCACCCTTGGCACTCCGCCGCCCCTCCTGCCCCGTCCATTATGGTGATTGGCACCTGGGCCCGAAATTGAGGCGTTGGGACTCTCCGAGGCATTTCCGGGAGTCGGAGATGGCCAATCCTGCCTCGGCTGCGTTCGGATTTCTGGTCCTGTTCTGTTGCTGGCGTGGACGGCTAAGGGGCTGGATGCGAGGGTCGAGCTTCGTGGCTGGTCTGCTGGTCTGTCTCGGTTTTGGTGTTTTTCTTGATCTTTGTTCTGGTTTGTCTTTGTCTGTCTGGCTATGCCTGTGTCTGTCTCTCTCCCTCTCCCTTTTTTTCTCGACTTCACCCTCCCTCCCTCTTTCCCTTATTTTTTTTTCTTCTCCCTCCCTCCCTTCACCTCCCTTTCCCTCCATATCCCCCTCCCCTCGTCCCAGCCTGTTCCCCCTCCATCCCCCCTCCGTTCTCCTCCCACAGGCACAAAACCGCCGAGGAGAGGCAGCGGGATCACGCGGGAAGTGACAATGGCGGCAAAGCCATAAGGATAATCCACGACTAAAGGGCGCATCTCCTTGGGTAATTGCGGCGCGTGCGATAAGATCCTGATTTAAAGAACTCTTCCCCGCGCATAAAATGTTTACGTGTGAATGAGAGGGTGAAGTTCATACGGGGTCACAGGCAACGAACTAGATTATTATTATTTTTTTTAGGGGGGGGGGGGGTGCGGGGCTTGTTAGTGTTGTTGTTACGAACTTTTTGATGGTCGTTTCCCCGGGTCGTTTCATGCTAGTTATTTTTTTTTTTTTTAGCTATTGTTAAAGATGAGCTTAAAGACTTCCCATTAGTTTCTTGTTACTAACTACGGCCTTGGATATGTTCTGAATGACGTGTGATTTGGTTTGTATGTGCATATTTATATATGTATATATGGCTATATGTCTATGTGTATGTATGTATACGTGCATATGTGTGTGTGTGTGGTGTGTGTGTGTGTGTGTGTGTGTGTGTGTGTGTGTGTGTGTGTGTGTGTGTGTGTGTGTGTGTGTGTGTGTGTGTGCGTGCGCGTGCGCTCATGTATGTAATTTGTGACCATAATCTCTTTTGATGCCTCATGCATTGCCGTCGGCCAGGGCGGCAGTCCCTTTCCGAAGGCCTCATGGCAGACACAGCTTCCTCATGAGACGCGTCGCGCCCTCACCCATCTTCCTTAAGACTATTGACGTCATCACTCCGCCGCCACCGCCGTGGGCGTGGAGAGCCATGAGGGGCGTGGTCGTGATCGGGCGTGCGTCTAGGGGAACGACCTAGTCACTACCACCGCGTTCCGCAGGCTTGCCCCCCCCCCTCGACACCGATACCGCTTTTCCTCTCCTCTGCTTATCGGATGGGCGTCTGGGGGAAACGACCCTCGGTACGATCAGCCACTTCTTCGGGAGTACGACCCAGCCTTAGACAACCATCCTACCAGGACTTTTAACCTGGCGAGACATGGTAGTGTGGTCGTGTGACGCTACAACACGGGTCGTCACACCATGAGGATTACCAACAAGCCGGTAACAGGTGACGGCAGGGAGCAGGTCGCGTCACATAACTGAGGTCTGGTCACAAGTGGGGTAATTGGGTAGTTAAAATGTAAATAACAGTTATTAGACTACCAAACCCACCCTTCCCTACCTACATAAACTTTGCGCTCGCTCTCTCTGTCTATCTCTGTCTTTCGTCCGGTTTCTCTCCTCTTCTCGTGCTTTAATTTTTCTTCATTTTTTTCAGTTTGATTCCTAGGTCTATATATTTTGTCGATTTTGGGGAATTTTCTGATTGTTTTCGCTTTTGGGGAATTTTTGTCCATTCTTTTAGCCTACCACTTTCCTTCTCTTTTATTAGACCTTTGTGCACAATCTCTCTCTTGATTAGACTCTCACTGTCTCTCTAGCTTCCTCTTTCTCCTATATTCTCCTTCTTTCCTTTATCTGCCCTTGCCACTTCCTGATCTATCCTTGACCACGCCCACCTCCGCCCAACGTCGCCAACTGCGCATTGGTATAGCTTTGGAGATAGAAAGGGTAGGGGGAGGGGGGCGGTGAGCGAGGGGGGGGGGTGAGTGGGTGTGGCTGCTTCTGTGTTTTTCCTTTTCCGTTTTCTTTTCTTCGACTTCATTTTCTTTTTTCCTTTTTTATTATAAAATAGTCTCTAAATTATTTGTCTTGTTTTGTTTTTGGTCCAAGCGTCTCTTTCTAAATGTCTTATTCGCAGTCTTTTGGTTAAAAAGAAAAAAAAATATTTGTGCTTGTTTAATACAAACAAATTACTGCTTCTTTATGTTTGCTGAATTTACTTTCCGAAGAAATTACTTTCTGCTTCTTTCACGGTAACGTTCCAGTGTTTTGAGTTGCCGTGGCTCATTTCACCATATTTCCGAGGAAGAAGTCTATGTGTGATTAAAAAAAATGAATCGCATTTATATCTTATTTTCTTTTCCATGACATGTATATAACGGTTTGCAGTAACCTGTTCTTGTATAAAGTAAATTAAATGACCTGATCAAAATTATGCATTGGATATATTATATATATATATAATATATATATATATGTATATATATATATATATATATATATATATATATATATATATATACTGTATATATGCATATATTATATATATATATATATATATATATATATACATGTATATATGTGTGTGTATGATATATAGAGAGGACACACAAGCACCCACACATCCCTCCATCACACACGCACGCACGCACACACACCACACACACACACACACACACACACACACACACACACACACACACACACACACACACACACACACACACACACACATATATATATATATATATATATATATATATATATATATATATATATATATATATCACTGGTGCTTGGCAACTGTCCCGTATATGCAATCCAAGCTCAAAGTAAAGGCTGGACCCTGAGCCACTTCACATTTTTCTGTATTAACACGCCCACATTTGCTATGTATATACATGCATATGATATATACAATATATATACATATAATATATATATACATATATATATATACAATATATATTTATATGTTTTTTTGTATATATATATATATATATTATATATATATATATATATATATATATATATACACATAGATATGTATTTACACACACACAGACGCAATATATATATATATAATATATATATATATATATATATATATATATATATATATATATATTATATATATACGAATACATATGTATGTATCTTTATATATATATATATATGTATGTATAATATGTATGTAATTTTGTAATATGTAAATGCACACACTGTTTTTGCGTAGACGAGATGCGAGTGACCGTATATGGTCCGCCGCTTCTTGATTCCCCTTGACCCCTGAGACGCGATTACATGCCTGAGGACGCCCCCCCCCTCCCTGCCTGTGCCAGACGCCGACCAGAATTAACAGCAAACCTGACTCCATATATCTCTCAGACTTTGCATTCATTAACCAAACAAACATAAGTATAGATACGTAGCTTTCCATGCATCAATTTTGGAACGTATTTCTTGAAGCATCCATTTATTTTTTTTCTGGTGGCCGCGGCCTCTCTCTGGCAGGTTATGTTTACCTTTGCTGCCATAGCAGTGTTGCCAGCCGCTCACGCACGCGCACCTCGCCCTGGACACCCGAAATGAATCGAAAATGCCCATCCTTCTGGAGGAGGTCAGGCGGCGCACGCGGGCATAGTTCACGACCTCTCGGCTCGGGGGACGACCCAGGCGCCACGAGGCGATGCTGGCCGACGCCTCACCTTCCGTACCGTCGAGGAGAAGGCAGAAAAAACAATTAAGGTCGAGTATCGTGATTGGCAGCACTGCACGGGAGGGCCCCATGGAACTAACTACGGTCGAATCCGAAACGTCGCCAAAGTATATCGTTCGGGGCCCCTTGGGAGGGCACGCGGGCGGACGAACGACTCTGACACGGGCGAGGACCTTGGCGACACGCGAGTAAGCATCGGTTAGACTGATATAGGAGGTATGTTTATTGGGATGTTATAGAGAAGAGAAAGAACTACTTGCCCGGCTAGTTCTAAACCGCTATTCTGTTACTGAAGACTAGCAAGAAAGCGGTTCAGATTTCCAGGAATATGGGCCTTTTCCTCCTAGTGATTTCGATTTTTCGGTTTTGGGCAGTTTGCGCTCGGAGGGGCGCCCTTTCTCTGCTGCCTCGCGCGAGGAGAGAGATATTAACTTTTCCGGATATGTGTTGGCCGACGGAGGGTGGATGCTGGGCCCCGGGCACACCTGGGCGACGCAGGGAGCGTACTTGCATAAACAAACACACACACGCACATGCGTGCGTATACACAGATATAGATGCATACACGTGTACATGTATTTACACATAAATATAAGTATGAATAAACACACATATGCGTACACATACACATACATATGCACATACACGTACACTTACACTTACACATACACATGCAAATATAGATGCGCGCGGATGGACGAACATAAATACGAACTCAGACAGATATATACACTTGTAACAATGAAATATGAAACTGAATAAGAGTTATTTCTATTTACCATGCGCATCTATTGCATCCAATTATTCCGTGGTACAATTAATGCATAAAAGACAAATAAAGAATAAGAGAGGAAGTAAGGGAAACCTGGAGAGAGGAATGGAGAAAACCAAAGAAAGAAGGAATACAGTAAAAAAAAAAGGAAATCAAGACAAACGGGCAGAGAAAACGAAACAAAGAAAGAACGAGAACTAAAAAAGCAAACAAATAAACAACAAACAGTTACGGGAAATCAGGACAGATAAACGAAGAAAACGGAAAAAGGAAAGACAGGAGACGATGGAAAAAAACAAAATGAAAGCGCATGTATCTTAGGACACGTGGAATTGAACAGAGAGAGAAAGTAGCGACATGGATCGCGTGGAAAGAGCGAGTTTGAGGGCACGGGAGGTAGAGGGTAGACCGGAGAAAGGTAATTGGGGAAGGTAATGGGGAAAGGAAGGAGAGGGATGGATAGATGACAAGATAGAGGGTGACAAAAAGAAGATAAAGAGATAAAAAAGAAAAAGTTTGTGGGATAGACATGGTACGAGTGAAGGAAGTGAAAGAAAATGAGAAAAGAGACGAGGCGAGACGAAAGAGGAAGGGAAGAAAAGAAAAATGAGAGGACGGGGGAAAAGAGATAATAGAACAGAACAGAATAAAAGTGAAGAGAATCAAAGAGAGATGAGATGAGAAGAAAGAGAGAAAGGGGAGCCTCCAGTACATCGGCCTCAGCCAGAGCTTCTTCCGAAACGTCAATAATACGAACCAAGTAATGAACTTTCTCTGTCTGCGAGACCAAGACGTTACCCGTGTGTCTTGGCCCGCTGCTCGACGTGTACTCAAGTGTTGTTTACATGCCGGCCTGTCTGCACGCTGTCTTGTCCAAATCCTGCAACATTCAAGGATTTCCGGACTCATTTTTTTAGATTTTTTGTTATGTAATTTGGGGGTACGTTAACACCGACTGCGCATGGAAGAAAGAACAAAAGGGAAAAAAATATACAGGTGAAGAAATCAGGAAGCGTCGAGAAAATCCGAAAAAAAGCAGAACCCGCAGATACGAAATCTAATTTTCGATATACGAAGAAAACCAATTAGGGGAATGTACTTCTGCGAAACAAGGTTATACAGCCGGTATTACTCCGCTGGAAAATGTATTCTCGCCACCTGTGTGCACTTAGGTATGTGAGTGTGTGCACGTGGACGCCTGTGATTTTGCATCTGTGTATACCATTTTGTCTAAAGTATTCGTATATGTGATTAGGTGAATATCGTAACCAGAATATATGATTGTCAGCACATTATTCTGCCATCATAATTCTGCACAGAGGGAGAGGGAGGGGGAGGGGAGGGGGATATAGAAAGGAGGAGAGGGGATTCAGAGGGGAGCGGAGTTGGAGAGAGAGAGAGAGAGAGAGAGAGAGAGAGAGAGAAGAGAGAGAGAGAGAGAGAGAGAGAGAGAGAGAGAGAGAGAGAGAGAGAGAGAGAGAGAGAGAGAGTCAGAGACCCGCATTCCTCAGTAATCAACCTGTCTGGAGTGTTGGGATGGTGTGTTGCCAAGACTGGGGCCGGGCTGGTGCCCCAACCACTGGTCATTACTTCTCATTAATATTATACAACTATGTAATTTTAATGTCGTTTCCCTTGGCCACGACCTCAGTCTTACTCACTAGCTGTGCTTCTGCGATTTTTTTTATTTTCTCTTAAAATTACCATTCTTTATTATTATCTTTTACTCCAAAGAAACATATGGTAAATAGTCGTTTTCTCTCTTTCGTCCTCCTCCGCCTCCTCCTCTTATCATCCATATTTCGTCTTCCTCTTTCTTCTGCGTTCTCCTGACACCGTTACTTGCTTGCGAGGGAGACGTAACAGTAGTGCTTCCTTGCCTCCGCCAGTCAAGGTTCTCTCCTTCTCTCTTCCTCGAGCGGCCGAGGAGGAGGAGGAGGAAGAGGGGGAGGAGGAGGAGGAGGGAGGAGGAGGAGGAGGAGGAGAAGAGAGGAGGAGGAGGAGGAGGAGGAGGAGGAGGAGGAGGAGGAGAGAGGAAGAGGAGAGGAGGAGGAGGAGGAGGAGGAGGAGGAAGAGGAGGGGAAGAAGTAGAAGAGGAAGAAGAGGAAGAGGAGGAAGATGTAGAAGAGGAAGAGGAAGAGGAGGAAAAGAGGAATAGGGAAGAAGAAGAGAGAAGAGAAAGAGGAGGAGGAAGAAGAGAAAGAGGAGGAGGAGAGAGAGAGGGAGGAAGAAGAGGAGGAAGAGAAGAAGAGGAAGAGAAGAAGAGGAGGAAGAGGGAAGAGAGGAGAAAGGAAGAAGAAGAAGAAGAAGAAGAAGAAGAAGAAGAAGAAGAAGAAGAAGAAGAAGAAGAAGAAGAAGAAGAAGAAGAAGAAGAAGAAGAAGAGCTCGAGACGTGGAGGAGGAAGAGCTCGAGTGCGTCAGGCCGTGGCGATGAAGGTAGTGAGGTAGAAGAGTGGTAGTTCAGGTAGATACACAGAGTTAATTATCAGTCCGGGTTCTGTGGTTCTCGCGCCCTCGCTGAGATTCCGCGCTGACGCTCTAAGGTATTTCGAGTAATTCGCACTGTGCCGCAGAAAAGTCCCTCCTTCGGCCATTTTCACCGTGCTGTTCTTTTCTTTCTTGATAATTATCGCCGGCTGTACAAATGCTGCGATGGCAATTCGTGCGCGCGGAGTGGTAGTTGGGCTGTAATATCGGTAATTCAATTATTACTCCTTTCATTGACACAGGCAGTTTACCCTTTACGAAGGGTGTGAAATCGCCACACTGTTGTTAACTTGGTAATTTCATTTATTCCTTTATAGTCCCGACTGTTACCTTATTTATTACATGACAATGTGCGAGTTACCCCCACGTCACTATTTTCTTTGGCGATACTAAATGCAGATCATAAGTTGGAAAAAAAACAATAGTCAGCACAGATGCCCTGCCGACAGTACGATTTTGCTGTGGATTTGACCCTTTGATAATACTGGAATATTATCTTTCTTCTTTTATAGGTGGAATATTATCGATATTCAGTAATCCCTTCTTTGTTTTTGAATCCACCAGCAGGCGGATTCCAATTCTGACACTATACGAACGCGGACCAGGCATAAAAGCCACCGGGCCTTCTAGGAACAAGCTTGGTGTTTGTTCCTCGTGGGTTTTATGGTCATTTCAGTATGTAAGCTGTGCTGGTAGTTGGGCACCTGCGATCTCTCCCCTGGCTCCGTTTCTTCATTCCCCCTCTCTCTTTCCTTATATCCTCGCGCCCTCTCATATCTTAATTCTTTCCTCTCTGTCTGTCTGTGTGTTTGCGTCTGTTTATCTCTCTCTCTCTCTCTCCATCACACACACACACGCACACGCACACGCACGCACTCACGCACACACACACACACACACACACACACACACACACACACACACACACACACACACACACACACACACACACACACACACACACACACACACACACACGCACACACAAATATATATGTATATATTGCTCTCTCTCTCTTTCAAACACACACACACACACACACACACACACACACACACACACACACACACACACACACACACACACACACACACACACACACACACACACACACACATGCATGTATTATTGCATTCTCTCTCTCTCTTCTTTCTCTCTCAGATAACCTCTTCTGCCTTCTCTTCCACAGATCCTCTCTCTCTCTCTCTCTCTCTCTCTCTCTCTCTCTCTCTCTCTCTCTCTCTCTCTCTCTCTCTCTCTCTCTCTCTCTCTCTCTCTCTCTCTCTCTCTCTCTCTCTCTCTCTCTCTCTCTCTCTCTCTCTCTCTCTCTCTCTCTCTTCATCTTCCACTCCTATTCCCGCTCCCTCTCCCACTCTTTCTCCCTCTCTCTCCTTCTCATATATCTCACCTCACTCTTCACATGTTTGCGTGCGTGGGTGCCTGTATGCGTTGCGAATCATTCGTATATAATTTATCGGGCGACGGAGAGCAAGAACGAGGCTGTACCGTAATTGGCAGGTAAGTCTCATGCACAGAAGGCGTGGGCGGATGCGGGCGGCAGTACCAGTGCGAGAGGATGAAGACAGAAAGAGAGAGGGAGGAAAAAAAAGATTTTTTTTTTTTTTCGACAACGAATGGGGAGAATCTGAGGTTGGGTTTGTTTACTTCTTTGGGTTTGTTTATGTTTTGAAAGGTTTGGGGTTTTTGTTTTTGTCTTTAAGTCGATGCAATGTCGGTGAGTTGTCGGTCATGTTACGTTTTTATGATTGTATATTTTTTCATAAGCAGGGTTAAGGAGAGGAAAGGATAAAAGGTGAATGATGAGAATGGAAAGAAAGAGAAAGAGAAAAAAGATAGACTAATATTAAGAATATAATGTGAGGATAGAAGAAAAAAGTTGATAAAACCAGGGGAATAGAAAAAAATGAGTGAGACAAAAAAAGAGAATATAAAGAAAGCCGATTAAACTACGTAGAAAGACAGACACCGATAAGAGGAGAGACATAAAGATAGATTAGGCAGTGAAGTAGATAGACAGGGGAAGATAATTGGCATAAATTGGCATAAAGAGATAAATAAACGACATTAATACCAATTGATTTTCTTCAAGTTGATCCAGTGACGAGAGAAGCCAGGGGAGGAGGGAGGAGGGGGAGAGGGGAAGGGAGAAGGGGCAGGGGGACAAGGAGGGAAGGGAGAAGGGCAGGGGGACAGGAAGAGGGGAAGAGAGAAGGGGGAGAGGGGCAGGGGGACAGGAAGAGGAGAAGGGAGAAGGAGGGAGGGACAGGGGGACAGGAAGAGGGGAAGGGAGAAGGGGAGAGACAGGGGCAGGGGGGAAGAGGGGAAGGGGAGAAGGGGCAACAGGAGAGGGGAAGGAGAAGGGGGAGAGGGCAGGGGACAGGAAGAGGGGAAGGAGAAGGGGGAGGGGCAGGGGGACAGAAGAGGGGAAGGGAGAGGGGAGAGGGGCAGGGGGACAGGAAGAGGGGAAGGGAGGGGGGAGAGGGGCAGCACAGGAAGAGGGGAAGGGAGAAGGAGAGGGGCAGGGGGACAGGAAGAAGAGGGAAGGAGGAAGGGAGGGGAAGGGGGAAGAGAGGGGCAGGGGGACAGGAAGAGGGGAAGGAGAAGGAGGAGAGGGGGCAGGGGGGACAGGAGGGAAGGAGAAGCATGACGAAGGGGGCAAGGGGCAGGGGGACAGGAAGAGGGGAAGGGAGAAGGGGGAGAGGGGCAGGGGGACAGGAGGGGAAGGAGGAAGGAGGGGGAAGGGACAGGAAGAGGGAAGGGAGAAGGGGAGAGGGGCAGGGGACAGGAAGAGGGGGAGAGAAGGGGAGGAGGGCAGGGGGACAGGAAGAGGGGAAGGGAGAAGGAGGAGAGGGAAGGGGGACAGGAAGAGGGGAGGGAGAAGGAGGAGAGGGGCAGGGGGACAGGAAGAGGGAAGGAGAAGGGGGAGGGGAAGGAGAAGGGGGAGAGAGGAAGGGAGAAGGGGCAGGGGGAAGGAAGAGGGGAAGGGAGAAGGGGAGAAGGGCAGGGGGACAGGAAGAGGGGAAGAGGGGAGACAGGAAGAGGGAAGGGAGAAGGGGGAGAGGGGCAGGGGGACAGGAGAGGGGGGAGAAGGAGAAGGGGCAGGGGGACAGGAGGGGAAGGAGAAAGGGGAGAGGGGAAGGGAAAGGGGGAGAAGGAGGAGAGGGGCAGGGGGACAGGAAGAGGGGAAGGGAGAAGGGGGAGAGGGGCAGGGGGACAGGAAGAGGGGAAGGGAGAAGGGGAGAGGGGCAGGGGGACAGGAGGATGGAAGGAGAAGGGGGGCAGGGGGACAGGAAGTGGGGAAGGGAGAAGGAGGAGAGGGGAAGGGGACAGGAAGAGGGGAGGGAGAAGGAGGAGAGGGCAGGGGGACAGGAGGAGGGAGAAGGAGGAGAGGGCAGGGGAACAGGGAGGGGAAGGGCAGGGACAGGAAGAGGGGAAGGGAGAAGGGGAGAGGGGCAGGGGACAGAAGAGGGGGAGGGAGAGGGGGAGAGGGGGGGACAGGAAGAGGGGAGGAGAAGGAGGGAGGGAGGGACAGGAAGAGGGGAAGGAGAAGGGGGAGAGGGAAGGAGAAGGGGAGAAGGGGAGGGGGCAGGGGGACAGGAAGAGGGGAAGGAGGGGAGGAGGAGGAGAGGGCAGGGGACAGGAGAGGGGACAGGGGAAGGAGAGGGGAAGGAGAAGGGGGAGAGGGGCAGGGGGACAGGAGGAAAGGAGAAGGGGAGAGGGGCAGGGGACAGGAAGTGGGGAAGGGAGAAGGAGGAGAGGGGGGGACAGGCAGGGGGACAGGAAGAAGGGGAAGGGAGAAGGAGGAGAGGGGCAGGGGGACAGGGAGGGGATTCAGGGGCTAGGGGAGCAGGGGAGAGGGGAAGGAGGGAGAGGCTTACAGGAGAGGGAAGGGAGTTCAAAGGGGTGAAGGGGAGCGAGGGGGTAGAGGGAGAGGGGATAAGGGTGGGGAGAGGGAGGTAGGAGGGATTGTCGACCTCGAGGGCTTTCTCTGATAATTACGGTGGCTGCTTGACGAAGCCCTGTGAGGCCGCTACTGCTGTTGATGATACCTGTTCCTGGTTCCTGGTGCTCTCTGCGTTTTATTATTATCATTATTATTATTATTATTTATTGTTATTGTTATTGTTATAATTTTATTGTTTTGTTGTTGTTGTTGTTGTTGTTATTATTATTATATCTATTATTATTATTATCATTCATCATTATTATTATTATTATTATTATTATTATTATTATTATTATTATTATTATTATTATTATTATTATTATTTATTATTATTATTATTATTATTATTATTATTATTTTATTATTATTATTTATTATTATTATTATTATTATTATTATTATTTATTATTATTATTATTATTATTATTATTATTATTATTATTATTATTATTATTATTATTATTATTATTGCTATCATTGTTATTATTGTTATTATTGTTATTATTATTATTATTAATTTGATCAGTGTTATTATTGTTATTGTTTTTGTCATTATTATTATTATGATTATTATTATCATTATTATTAATATCAATATCATTATGATCATCACCATCATCATCATTATCAAATTGTTATTATTGCTGTTGTTGCTTTTGGTATTATTATTGTTATTTTTATTAATATTATTATTGTTATTTTCATTATCATTATTATTATT
>NW_020870884.1:71584-74084 GCF_003789085.1 Penaeus vannamei | reverse complement strand
ATTATTTATATTTGTATATCGATAGCTGTATCTGCTTATCAGTGCGTGGTTGCTTGTACCTAGGCACACACGTATACACACATGCATATATATATGTGTGTGTGTGTACACACACACAAACACACACACACACACCTATATATATATATATATATATATATATATATATATATATATATATATATATATATATGATATATATATATACATATATGTGTATATGTATAGATATATACATATATACACTGCGTATGTATATATTAATGCACACGCACACACACACACACACACACACACACACACACACACACACACACACACACACACACACACACACACACACACACACACACACACACACACGCATCCTTGTGCGCATTAGTGTTTATATTTTTGTTGAATTGATGAAAAGAAATATAAATTTGAGACAGAAAACAAAAATGTAAAAATGCTCTCTTGCTTGAACATTTAATTTCGAAAGTTCATAGTGTTTAGATAGAAAATAATTATTTCTTTTCATTCCGGTTTTATATTCAATGCAGCAATTTCTTCCCAACCTGCAGTGACAACTCAGAACTGCAAGGAGAATAACATGAATTATTTTCACCTCTTTTTCAGGTAAGGCTTGTGTGGGGCAACCGTAAGTGGCGCAACATTGAAAACGACGATGAAATCTGGGAATGAACGAAACCCAGAGAATTGGCAACGGGGCATCCAAACAATGCCAACAAGTCAATCACATTAAATTGGGTAATTAGACACTTGGGTATGTGTGTTGAGTCGTCCGGCTGGGTATGTATATGCCGTGCTTTCTCTCTCTCAGATTTATATTGTATTTATCCACTTTTTTATCAATTTGCTTGGGTATTTTTTCAGAATATGTGGAATTATTGTGTTTTCGAATCTACGAGTCTATTTATTGAAGTATTATTTCTTCAGAATCGGTGAAATTATTAATAATCTAGAAGCTATAAAATTCCTCTGAAATTGTGAAAAAAAACACCACGGAATCAAGTAATACTAAGTACATGTAACTCCTTGAATTTCCCAATTTCTCCATCTACCCACCTACAAAAGGGTTGAAATGATTGATGACCTCGAACAGGTGTAATTAGCCCGAAACGGAACGAATCGCAGAGTCAAATCAAGTGTACGGCGTGTAACCGTGGCCTTGATGTGTACACTGTAACATTGCTTCCCCAATCAAGAACCCCGTGTAAAGTGCTTTCTAACAGGCCATGTTCCCTGTAGTAGAGCTAGTTCTAAAACGCCTTTACCTGTGTCCTACTGATTGCATAAAAATAAAGAGGAATGAGTTATATATTCTGTGTGCCTTAATCAGATAAGAAGAAAGTTTTTTTTATTATATATATGAAATGAACATTGAATTAATGATCAGATATTGCATATGCAAAGGGCGTCAGTGCCTTTGTCTTGGGAGAGCTTAATACCCAAGATTTTAATGGTCCGAGGCTAGTGATTGGGGTTATAGTTAGATGCAGTATGTAAGACACAAAATATGGAGATTTTATTCTTGCTAATGTTCTCTCTTTCTCTTTACCTCCCTCTGACCTCACCCCCCATCCCCCCTGTTTTCTTTTTTTTCTGTGTACTCGTCCCCGTTGTTTCTATTCCCATTTTTTCAATCTCATTTTCTTTATTTCGCTCTTTCTTTAGTCTTTTTCATTAATGTATTCTGTTTCTTTCTTTCTCTCTCTTCTCTCTCTCTCTCTCTCTCTCTCTCTCTCTCTCTCTCTCTCTCTCTCTCTCTCTCTTCTCTCTCTCTCTCTCTCTTCTCTCTCTCTCTTCTCTGTCTCTCTTCTCCTCTTCTCTCTCTCTCTCTCTCTTCTCTCTTCTCTCTCCTCTCTCTCTCTCTCTCTCTCTCTCTCTCTCTCTTCCTCTCTCCTCTCTCTCTCTCCTCTCTCTCTCTCTCTCACTCACTCACTCACTCTCCTATCCTCCACTGCCTCTCTCTCTCTTCTTCGCTCCCTCCCCTCCCTCTCCCTCGCTTTCTCTCTCTCTCTTCTCTTCTCTCTCTCTCTCTCCTCTCTCTCTCTCTCTCCTCTCTCTCATCTCTCTCCTCCTCTCTCTCTCTCTCTCTCTCTCTTCTCTCTCTCGCTTTTTAGTCTCTCCACCTGTCTTCACCTTCCCTCTCCCCCTCCTTCTGACCAGAATCATCAGGTCTTCTCCTCTGCCAGCCACTGGTTCTCCCCACCCCCCCTCCGCCCCTGCCCCCCTCGCCCTGCCATACCCTGCCAGGTTATCTCTATCACTGAGGATATACGTAAATCCAGACCTTGTTAACGGCTTTGGGTTAGCATGGGCACAGCGACCCTCCGTGCGTCCGAGGGATTTTGTTCCTTGCGTGGGCCGCGCGCAAGGGCGATTTTACCCCGCGCGCCGACGGGTCATAGCCACCCTGCACCCCCTCGGGCATCGGTCCGCAGTCAATCGTATGCGCATAATATGGGGTCGAGGTGTTAAATTTCGCGGCGTAAAT
>NW_020870884.1:38542-43542 GCF_003789085.1 Penaeus vannamei | reverse complement strand
ATCGACCACATACTTGTTAGCACTCGTTGGAGGATCCTTCAGAATTGCAGGGTGTACAGGAGTGCTGAGTTCTGTGGTACTGACCATAGATTGGTTGTGGCTACCCTCCGGGTCCACTTCAAAACCCCCAGCGGTCAAATGATCACCCTAGGGTGTTTCATTTGGACAGGCTGAGGGAGGGGGAGTGTGCCCGCGGGTTTGCTGAGGCAATCTCTGATCGTTTCGCAGTGCTTGGCAGTCTGACAGACCCTGTTCTTCTGTGGGATACCTTTAAGCGTGAAACGCTTGATGCAGCTCAAGATACGATTGGTGTACGCCCGAGAGCAGTACAGAATTCCATCTCGCGGAGACACTGGAAGCCACAGATGCATGTCGTGCGGCTCGTCTGACAGGGGATCGGGAATTGCACCGTTCTCATGTGCGCAGAACTCGGTCCCTGTTAAGAAGGGACAAGGAACAGTTTATTAGGAGTCTTGCAGAGGAGGTAGAAGGCCATTTCTTAGTAAATGACCTTCGTCCTGCATACCAAGCCCTGAGAAAGCTGAACTCCAAGCCCTCTTCACAGGTGACAGCAGTTCGCTCAGTAAGTGGTCAGATCGTTTCAGATCCTGTTGCGGTGCGGGGACGTTGGGCTGAGTATTTTGAGCAGCTGTACCAGGTTGACCCACCAACAGTTAACTTGGATGCGGGTAGTGTCGAGATCCCGCTGCCGGATCCACCTATCAGTGAGGACCCTCCCTAACTGAAGTTAGGGGGGCGATTTCCAAGCTGAAGAGTGGTAAAGCAGCTGGTATCTGCGGCATACCAGCTGAACTGTTAAAGGCTGGTGGTGAACCTATGGCACGGGGGTTACATGCTGTCCTGGCTGCCATCTGGCAGTCCGGTTCCGTTCCTCCTGACCTGTTGAGGGGTGTGGTCATCCCTCTCTGGAAGGGGAAGGGGGACCGTTGGGACTGCAGCAATCACCGAGGCATCACACTGCTCAGTGTACCAGGCAAGGTTCTCGCCCACATCCTTCTGAGACGTATCAGAGACCATCTACTGAGGCACCAGAGACTGGAGCAATCCGGATTCACTCCTGGTAAGTCCACAATAGACCGTATCCTCGCGCTTCGAGTCATTGTAGAGCGCCGTCGTGAGTTCGGGCGTGGGCTGCTTGCAGCCTACATCGACCTCAAGAAGGCGTTCGATACGGTGCATCGGGAGTCACTTTGGGAGATCCTGAGGCTGAGAGGAATACCAACAAGGATTATTGGACTAATAGCAAGCCTGTATACTGGTACTGAAAGTGCTGTAAAGTGTGGTGGGGGCCTGTCGAGCTTCTTTCCTGTTAGTTCAGGAGTGAGGCAAGGCTGTGTCCTTGCACCAACTCTTTTCAACACTTGCATGGACTGGATACTGGGCAGAGCTACTGTTCAAAGTCATTGTGGGGCAACGCTGGGCAATATCAAGGTTACAGACCTTGACTTTGCTGATGACGTTGCCATTCTATCTGAGTCTTTGGAAACCCTAGTGGCGGCTCTCGATGCATTTAGCAATGAAGCGAAGCCCCTGGGTCTAGAGGTCTCCTGGACCAAGACCAAGGTCCAGGAATTTGGGGACTTGTTAGGAGAACCTGTTCAGTCGGTACGTGCTTGCGGCGAGGACATTGAAGTCACAGAGAGCTTTACATACCTTGGTAGTGTAGTTCATAACTCTGGGCTGTCAGACCATGAAGTCAGCAGACGGATTGGCCTGGCAGCAGGGGTCATGAACTCTCTCAACAAGAGTATTTGGAGATGTCGGTACCTGTGCAGAAGGACCAAGCTACGGGTTTTCAAGGCCCTGATAATGCCAGTTTTGCTATACGGTAGCGAAACCTGGACATTGTCCTGTGCCTTGGAGGCTCGTCTTGAAGCCTTTTGTAATAGGTCCTTGCGCCAGATCATGGGTACTGTTGGCGGGACCATGTGTCCAACCAACGGTTGCACCGTGAGACTGGCACAAGCCTGTTATCTGCACAATCCGTGATCGCCAACTCAGGCTATACGGCCACCTGGCTCGCTTTCCTCAGGATGATCCTGCCCATCAGGTCGTCTCTATTCGAGGAGGCCTGTGGGACGACCGAGGAAGTCATGGCTTGGGCAGATCGACCAAACCTGCCGTGAAGAACTAGAGATGGGCCGAGTCCCTGCCTGGCGTCTAGCCATGAGGGATCCTCGTAGGTGGAAGCGAAGGGTGGATGCGGCTATGCGCCCCCGTCGGCGTCAGCCCCCATGATGATGATGATATATATATTATATATATATATATATATATATATAATATATATATATATATATATATATATATAATATATATATATATATATATATATATTAATATTATTGTTATATTAATAATATAATATATTTTATAATAATAATATATATAATATATATTATATATATATATATATATACATATATATATATATATATATATATATTAATATATGTATATTAATATATATATATTATATATATATATATATATGTATATATATTATATATATATATTATATATATATATATATATATATATATAATATATACATAATATAAATAAATACACAAAAATTTTATATATATATATATATATTATATATATATATATATATATATATATATATATATATATATATACATATATAATATATATGTTATACTATGGTAGAAAACCCAC
This sequence comes from Penaeus vannamei, assembly GCF_003789085.1. NCBI lineage: Eukaryota > Metazoa > Arthropoda > Malacostraca > Decapoda > Penaeidae > Penaeus > Penaeus vannamei. Next base: position 40,839 of record NW_020870884.1, on the reverse strand, counting down.
AATGCAAAACTTTCTTCATAAATTTAGTTTATGCATTCTGGTTTTTCTACCATATATATGTACTGTATATATATATATATATATATATATATTATATATATATATATATATATAATATATATATATATATACATGTGAGCCATCTTTCGTTTTATTCAAATAAGTGATAACCAAACATGTAATATTAGTTATAGTTGACTTTGTATTGGGATAATTGATATATTAATTATAGTTGCATATTTCCTGAAAAACGAACACGTTTTATGCTTTAGACATTATGTATGACAACTAGATCTGCTAAAATTAGCAGTATTAGCGACTAACCGAACTAATGAAGTGATAGATTTTCTCTTTTTGTTAGAACCAAATACTTATTGAATTAATGTAAACCATGCTACATTATACTCTTCAATATAGGACATGAATTAAACGCAAAACCGCAGTGAAACTGCAGTGAATTTATAAATGCGTCAACATTGTGTGTTTGTGTCCAGTGTCTATGGAAATACTCCGAAAGAGTATGTATAATCAGTTATTATTAAGCCATAAACCTTTGCGTTTGTTTGAGGAGCGGCATCCACATTCGAACAGCTGAGCGAGAAAATACTTGCTTGCTTGTTTCAACTCAAGTAACTACTAGCCAGGTGGTTTCAAAGCGGGTGAATAGCCCAAATCCAAGAACCGACTCCCAATACATGTATACTTTGTTAGGTATAATGAAAGGGGAATTTCTCGCTTTAAACTGTTATTCGTCATATATCCATTTTTTTTTTTTAAATTCAGTGTAATGTATACATTTTCTTAGAAATAATAATTTTTTGGTGTGTAAAAAGCTTCTTTGTTCATCCGGAACTTGAGTAGTTTACAGAAAGAGGAACAATCTAGAAATTTGATATGAAATCGTATAATTTTTTATGCCAGTCAATATCCATCAATTCCTGAATACCTGTTTCTCGACTAATCCTAACATATGCAAAATGAGAAAGAAAATATGCTCGATGGTCTAAGCGTCATAGTGACATAGGAAATCCGAGGTGAAAACGAGTGCTGCCGCGCTGACACCTTTCCCAGGATGGACGCAGGGCGAGCTGAAGTGGCAAGTAGAGGCTGCCACGATGGAGTAAGGGAAAGTAATATCTCTAACTGATATATTCAGAGACCTGGGCATCTGGTAAATAAGATGGGAGGAGGAGGGCATCCATAACAAATGCCCTCGTTCACCAAAGCAGCTAATATTCATGAAGACCTACAGATCCTGGTAACAGGCCGTACGGTGAAGAAAACGATTACGTGCAGATGGGATAAATCACAACGTCATCAAAGAAAGGTTGTGAACAAACGATATCGCTAGCGCCTCCTCCAGTTCGCCCAACAGTATGTGGAGAAAGATCTAGATTGCCGGGAAGAGTAATGACAGAGAAAACTTTTTTCACAAATTGATTTATTTCACTTTGCGATACACATTTGTTTATAAATAATAGTGTCTTATACGTCATATATCATGTTCGGATTCTATATTATCATTTCATTTTCACAATTGACAGACGAATTATCTATGAAACGACGAGGAGTTGCCACGTGACTGTGACGAGAAGGTTGATCTTCCTGCATGATGTTGAAACTAGGGGAAATAACTCCTAGATAAATACATAGAAATGGCCATTCTCAGAAACAATCATATTTGCGCAGGCTAACTGCCCTATACACACGTCTAGGGCAGTAACGACATGGTTCCATGACTAAAACCACCTGAATGTCCTTCGATGGCCTGGCAAGACATATGACTCAAACGCGACGAAACATGTTTGGACGAATTTTGTCAATGTTTGAGAAACCAAATGAAAGGACTTCCCAACAGCAAATAGATTATACCCACAGGGAATATAAAGTGTTAAGGAGGAAATCGAGACGTTGCATGACCACGTCACCTCTGTCTCGGGGATTAGAATAACAATACGTTGTTCTAATATTTGTCTTTTAATAAAATTATTACCATATTTCTTTAAAGATTAAACTATAGTAAAACTATCTTCAAATTTATCAAGCATCTCCAATTAGTCGATTCACTGAAGCCTAAGAAAATAAATTACATATATATATATATATATATATATATATATATATATATATATATATATATATATATATATATATATATCATTTTGCGCAAGAAGAGGTTCAAAATGTGCATGAAATATAAAAGTAATGATTGTGCTGTCTGAGAACGAACTGAAGTTGTTTAACACTTTATTTAAACAACTTCAGTTTGTTCACACAGCACATACACGCACTGATGA
>NW_020870884.1:17500-33442 GCF_003789085.1 Penaeus vannamei | reverse complement strand
GCAGTTACACCGAAAAAGTTTTTTGTTTAGATCTGTCCGGCAGTCTGCGCCGCACTTTTCACACTTAATTGTATCTAATATAATAAGTTTGTGATCTTTGCACAAACTTAAAAGACCTTCGAAATCTGAAAACGTTTTGAAAAATTCACCAAACCCGCTGTCACAGTCTTGACACCGGTTAGCCATACTTCAAACTGACCGGCTGTCAAAGTGACCCTCCTTAGTTTACATGGGCAGAATAGGAAATGCAACGGTTGTAAAAACATGTTAAACACAGGCTATAACCGACTAAACACTGTTAATGTGAGACAAAAAAAAAAAAAAAAAAAAAAAAGTTAATATAATTGGCTAAACAACCAAAAATATTAAGATAGATCCGTATGAAATATGCATAAAAAGTTAAAAAGTACACTATTCCTAGTGACGTCATGTGACGTACATGCGCAATGGCCCAGCAGTAGGTGTGAAAACTGTGCAAGAACTTTGTAAACATTTGGTCGCGTTTGGACTTTGTCACTGGAGGCACATGGGGACTTAGTCTCTGCGCGGTACTTTACGCGTCACATTTGCGTCGATCACCTCTGCAAATCAATTTTAATAGCAAGGTATGTAATTTTCCATCACCTTCAACGCTATGATCTTCAATTTTCTCCCAATTGGTGCGGTCCTATCCTAGACCTTTTCCTATACGGCAAGATAGAGCTACATCCATACTGTAAACAATAAACCAAATACCTTTATATATCGAAAGACCAAACTGTCAATTTTCTTTCACTTCTTTTGATCAGTCTTATGTGGGTCACTTAATTTTATCACTTTTTTTGGACTTGGAGTACATGATGGCTTCAGAAATCAAACTCCTATAGTTATTAAGGTCTTTTCTTCTTCGTTTCCACTGTATACTAGTAAGAACAACCTAGAATCGATGCAACACCGAAAACAAGACATTAATCGCCGGCCTTCTGTCACTGAATGCCCGGGAATCCTCCTGTCAAATCTGGCGGCGGAAATGCACACGCAGGTTCTTCAAACCAATTCCTGTAAATCAGTCTAATAATTCTTGAAACACTTAAATGAGGCATAACATCATGAACAAAGGCCTTTGAAAGCATAAATGTGGAACAGCAGACACTGATAATTAGTCAAATATTGTTTTGACAACAGCATAGCAGTATATGATCTACCTAAGAGAGCGCAGGAATGAGTTAACTGGTCATAATTTTGTTTACATTCGCAATGTCAACAAGGCAAGGGACTTAATAAAGATGGGTCGATATTCTCTCTTCTCTGTTGAATAATATTTGATTTGCGCACCTTATGCCATAGATGAAAAATGTCTTAGTTTACGTTAAGGTAATCATTCCATACACTAATTTTACTGTAAACCTGATTGATATCTACAGTACATTTTCCTATATATGAGTAATTTGCCGGTTCTCATTATAACCAATTGAAATATTACTAAGCCTCTATTCTTGCGCTTCCGTCATTTTACTTGATCATTTGTTCTCTATATGGTATTATTTCTGGTGATAAATCTATTTTGCGATTTCTAACATTTTCTGAAAAAACGAATTAATAGGTCAAGAGAGACTAACGTCATTTTCCTCAGTTCTCATTGGCTAGGATTTGTTGCCATTTGCCATACACTATAATCGCTACCTTGGCAATAATTGCTCATTATACATGGTGTTCATGTCTTACTGTTTCACACGATTCATTTATTATCGACAAATCTTATAAAATTTGCATTGGAAGTCCACTAAATGTAATTTGTTATGTAACATTGTGTTCTGTATTTATACACTACTATGGAAATTAAAAAAGAAACCAATACAGATTATGAATTCTTACCTAGGTTATTCTTTGCGGTATAGATGCACTCGCCAGCAACTAAGTCCTCAACTTCACCCAACAATCTTGGGGATACGTGGAGAACCGTGGGTTGGGGGGAAGGGGGATAAAGAGTGGGCTCAGCTTGATTTCAGTGTCAGTAAATGACTGACGTTAATTATGAATGCAATAAAATGCGACTTTTCGGAAATACAAGCCAAACTTCTTATTTACGAAGGTGAAAGAAATGCGACTTTTCGGAAATGCGAGCCAAAATTTACATTTTCTAAAACTGAAGAACTGCGAGTGTCCGATTATGCTGCCATATTTAAACAGAAGAAAGCACAAGTGCACACGGTATTAAACACAAGATTTACTCAACGGTCCAAGTTGCAGTGACTGGGCATGCCCTTTGGGGAGGGTTATTAGGGGGCTCCACTCTCCAGCACCCCCCCGGGAAACCTCTTCACCTCGGTATCACAGCGAAATAGAGTTGGAACAGTAAAAAAAAATGTACTGCACTTTTCACACTTTCTTGCATTTTGGATGATTCTGTGAATCTGTGAAAAAAAAAAAAAAAAAAAAAAAAAAAAAAAAAAAAAAAAAAAAAAAAAAAAATCTCTTCCGTTTTCCATTAAATTTCGATGAAACGTAGAGCACACTACCATAACACAAATGACACATCAGTCATTGTCAATGAAAAGAATGAACCACTTCACTGGTGTAGTCGAGAAATGTGCTTGTTATTTGCATACTCAAAATGTGTTAATTATTGACTGTTGTTTGAGTAGTTTGGTAATTAAGAATATTAATGAGTTAGCCAAAATTAAGGATCAAATTACACATTTTAACGGAAAAACGGCTGTGATGTGAATATATATGAAAAGATAGTCGCTAGGCATGTGCCTTTATATGATATAGTACATGGAATATACTTGAACTATAATGAGAAAAAAAAAATTTATGCTAAACCGCCGCCTCCTGATTGGTCATGAGGTAGTGGTGACGTAGGTGTGCAGTAGGATATAACGTGCGAACTGCGCTGAAACTTAATCTTTTGCGCCGAGCGAGTGGACTTACCCACTGGAGCACCGAATGTGCTTAAGCTGTGAGCGGCGCTTTCCACAACCTTTTTCCTCTATTTGTGGTGTTCCCATTCATGTCTGCAGATTATTTCTAATACCAACCACTATTACTTTTTGTCCTCTATACGATTATTATTTTCAGTTTGCCCTAATTTAGTGCGGCCATACCTTAAAGATTAACCCTTACTTATTTTCATTCACTTTTGGATAAACTACCCTCATTGAGAAGAATTGAGGCAACCAGGGGCTGGTCCCATAGAACCCTGCCTTATGTCAGATACAGCGATGACACTTCAACAAAAAATGAATGGAAAGCCGAATCAGAATGATCTTTTCTAAATAAATACCACTCTAAGATCGCAACACAATCTTTCAGTGTTCTGTTTATGGATTTGTGGGTCGTGTGGATCTACAAAATTTTCAGAATGATTAATGCTCAGATAGTTGTAACCATGATGTTCAAGGTTTCGGTCACTGTCCAGGAGTGGCACAATGAATTTGTTTTGATTGATACTATTGAATTTTGATTTTATAACCAATTTTGGGTTACCTCAGAACAAAAACTCCAATCTGCCAATACATGTTGTGACAAATTCATGATCCTAATACTTTTGCCACCAGTGATTAATAAACTAAACTACTTTATATGGTGCCAAATGGGGCAGAAACGTGCCACGGTAAACGCTGATCGAGAAAACGTAACTTTTACAACATAGTTTTTCTTTTCCATCTGCCACAGGGTCGATCTTCACGGTATTTGCAAGGTAAATCGCAATGCGGACAGTTAACTTTGGCATAACACCGTGTGCTCTCAGGAATCCGAGAGCGTTATCATTGCTTTCAAAATAATCAGATGACAGTGTAATCGTGAGGGTAACGCCCACTGCACCTGAGATCTATTTTGGTATGAGTTACTCCATTAGCTTTACTCATTATGTTAATGTCAAGTGCATGTAGTGTAGAATACATTTTTCAAGAGGTTTTGTACGCAATTCATGTGATAACATTTTTGTATTTGAAAATCCCAGGCATAATATGGGTGAGCCAAATCAATTTGTGCAGCGTAAGAAATGTTTTTGTTGTAAATACTCGATATTATTGTAATATAGGCGCTGTATTGTTATATCTTTTAAAGCAGAAACAAAATTCTAAATCGAATAACGGTATGTGGGCTTAATCTATGCACGATAATCAATTATTACACTAAATGTAGAAAAATGAAATGGCATTATTTGTTTACAAAAGGAATGAAAGGATATCAGATGGCGATTTTTAAAATGTTGATATTTTTGAGTACAAAGAGGTTGAAGTACATAGAGGATAATTTTTTTAGAATCACTCGCTCTGTCATTTGCATATATTATTTTTCGTGTAAAAGGCGACAAGCTGGAAATTTACTTGTACTATTGTTTCTGTGGATGAATTGTTCAGGAGATCGAGTTCCATTTCTCCATCAACAATCTTGATTTCATTAGTAGGGGGGTGAAACAGAATTAAATAACAAGAATAACGACCTAAAAGGCGTAAAACTAGCAAAAAAAAAAATATATAATAATAAAAATAAATAAATAAAAATAAAAATAAAATAGAAATTTAAAAAAATCAGCCATTAAAACTCTACGGACCAACCCACCTTTCGGTAAAACTAAGGGAAATCATGTTCCATCTCCCCTAACAAAAATATTGACAAATAAACCAGCCTAATATAACAATTGAAGTTGCTGTGACTAGGTGTGCTCTTTGGGCACTGCCCAAGGGAAGGGTTGATGGGAGGCTCCACCCCAACACCCCCCAGGACACATTCTCTTCACCTCGGTATGTACAGGAAGATAGAGTTGCATTTACACCGTAAAAAAACTAAATACCTTTATATCTGGAACTGTCAAACTTTCGTGCTATTCTATCTACCGTCTGGATTGCCTCGATTTTAATGACTATTTTCGGCATTTGGAGCTCTTGATGGGCCCAGAAATTAAACTGGTTCCGTTACTGAAGTCTTATTTTATCTTTATCTTATTGTCACTGTATAGTCTTAAGAATGAATACAACACTGGAAACGCAACATTTACCGGCGTTCCACCTCGAAATGAGCGAGCTAATGAGCTGTCAACCTGGCGGCTAGTGAAATGCACACAATTGCAAAGAAGGATATAAATCAATCTTAGAACTCATAAGTGAAGTATAGTAACATTAATAAAAGGCTTTAAGAGCATAAATGTGTAACAGGGGAGAGCATGAAGTATATCAGGGAAATTATGGGGTAAAACAGGCTTAGACATGATTAATGATTAAAAATGCGGGTAAATGTTTATGATAGGACCGCACCTGTTTGAGAGACAAAGTCCCCAACTTCCTGTTGGGAAACCTGGGTTTGGGGGGGGAGGGGTGATATTGTTCATACTATGCAATTGGAAAAGCAAAAGAATGTAGGAAATTAAAAATCTGAGCCAAGAATAGCATTTTACATGATAAAGAAAATGAAAAATGTAAAATCCCGAGACTAAGATTCGGCCATAGATGATTTGACATGGTGTTGCCCAAACAAACCAGTGAGTGAACTGCATCTTAAACGCACAAACTACTAGAAGGATCGCAGTATGAACTAAAAAAAAAAAAAAAAAAAAAAAAAAAATCCAAACCAGGGGCCTATGCCCTCCCGATTGCCATATTTCCCTACCACCTTGAAGTTGAGGGGACGGTGATTGGGAAGTGATGAACAGCTGACGAAATTCTACAATTAGAATATGGTTGTATTTCACTGAGTTTAGTGTTATCCCCATTATTGTAATAATGTCAGTGAAAGATTGATTTCACCTCAAAATTTGAAAAGTCAAAGAAGTATCACTGTAAACAACCTTCACCTTTGGAACAAATAACGAGAGCTGTGACAAAAAAAAAAAAAAAAAAAAAAAAAAATGCAAGGAGAGGGCAGTGGTGCACAATTATGTCTAATGACACTGTGGCCGTGACGTCACAAGCTAAATGCACCCAAACAGTTCATTTGGTATCCTGTGCAGCTAAGTTGTTTACTGGAACGCAAGGATGGCTGAACGTTGAAGATGCATGCATCTTTCTGTGCCCTACATTTTCGTTGTATATCACAAATAAGTTTGCTTCTGCAAATCAATTTTGATAGCAGTGAATGGTTTTTCATTGCCTACAATGCTATGATCTTCAATTTTCTCCTTATTTGAAATTCTACGGACTGATACGCCAAAATTAAAAAAACTGGGGTACACCCATTGACCTTGTGCAAGGGGACAAGCACTCCTCACCATATATCTATGTCCCTCGCTCCCAGCAGAGCTATATAGAAAACCTTACTAGGGGACTTATTGATGGTATTACCTTCAAATCATGCAAATTAAAAAAAGAAATCGGAAAAATATGACGAATACCTCATCACACATTATAACAAGGACCTTGACCTTGAAAACGCATATGCACTCGATGGAGTTCACAAGTCCATTCGAGTGCACAAGGATGGCCAACCATTAAACTGAATCCGCATCGTATGGAAAGGAGAGCAACCCCCTTCAAATTCTTCGGAAAGTACATGCCCACCAGCCACGTGCGGCCGTGGAGGGCATCCCCTGTCTTATGCTACAACTGCATGGGAAGCGGCCATGTAGCTAAGTATTGCAAGGATAAGGCATGCTGCGCAGCATGTGGCGAGCAAGACACTGCCAAGGAGTGTCCTCGCAGTGCTGCAGGGCAAGAGCCTACTGCAGATGCACCGAGCTTCATCCCATCCTGCTATTAGGTGTGGGAAGGCAGGTGTGACTGCCTGGCACTGGGGGTGCACAGCCCTCCCTGCCCTGGCACCTCCCCCCCTCCTCCTGTGGCCGCAGCACCGACCGCGAGTGACCAGCGCGGCCCTCCCTGCCCTGGCCCCTCCCCCCAACCCCCTGTGGCCCCGGCACCGACACGGTTTCGTTGTTGAAGGAGCAGGTTGTCAAGATGATGCTAATCATCACAGAGCTCAAGACCGCGACCCCCCTTCCCCCCCAGGCGCCAGCCGAGGCGGTCGTCCCTCACCCTCGGGCAGGGATGACCGCAGGCCTGGCCGGGGAATCCCCCGCACAACCATGTGGAAGAAGTGACATCACGCCAGCTGACCATAGTGACATAAATGTGCAGGAGCTTTTAAAGGAAATCAAAGCTCTGAGACAAGAAAGCAATAACTTGAGACAGGACAAGGAAAAAATGAACAGGGACTGTCATTGCCGAGATACTAGTGCTCCTATTAGTGTTAAAGAAACGAGCGAGCAGATACGATGTCAGGACATCAGTGTTGATAACCAGAGTGGGTGTGTCAGCGCTGACAGCAGCGACGAACACTACCACGATCCCTGCGGCACCGAGTCAGACCAAGAGTCCAATGACGCCACCAGCCCCCCAGGTACGCCCGGCACAACAACCGAGGGGACTGTGCTAAGAAGTGGGACAAAGCTAAGACCTAATCTTTGACATGGTTAAAAGTACTTTTAAACTTAGGACACTCATCTGTAATAGAATCTACATTATTCATGAAGTTATATGTTTCTTATGTAAACCTAAATTTCGTAATATCAATGGATTAAGAACAGATTAATATAGATTAATATAGATGTGCATTAAGTACAGATTACATAATAATACACTACTCACATATGGATAGACGCACAATTAAATTCATATCATGGAATATGCGTAGTATTAAGCCTAGGCTGAGTAACCTAGAGTTTTATATTCGTAAATATAATATTGATGTGATTTGCATGCAAGAACCTTTTGCTGCTGCTGTTAAAATGAAAATTGCACCTTCAATTAAGGGATATCATTCTTATGTGAATACAGCCATGACTGGATTGTTGACATATGGGAAGGTAACATTGCCACATAAATTAGTTAAAAAATCCGGGAACACTGATGTTCAATTTCATCATTTAAAAATTCAGACTGCCTCTGGGTATTTTTCACTATATAATATAAATTGCCAGATCGTCAAAATTTCTGGCTTGTTCTTTACCCAATTTTCACAACCAAGTCACGTTATGCATGGGCGAGCTTAATGCAAGGCATCCACACTTTGGAGACAGCCAGCGTAATAGTAATGGGGAAGAATTCAAACCTTCATTAATAGTAGATCACTGACAGTATATGACACAGAAATAGAAACTCATTTGGGAGGTGGCAGGTTAGAATACGTATTTGGCAAAAATCTAGTTCATGGTAATGTCTTTACTTCACTGGTATGAGAATTAGTGACAACTTTGCAATCTGAACTGACTATACTGTTGACAGCAACTCAGCCCCTAAAATACCTAGGCTTAGAATAATCATCCCACCGGGCCTGGAGCATCACTTCAAGGCACGTGTCTTTGATTGGTACAACACATATGAAGTAACAACATTTCTCTCAGGATTTAATCAAAGTTGTCACTGACTACTATAACACATGGGTCTGTTCACGAAAACTCGAAGAAAAAGAGAACCCAAACCTCCCATGCTCCGAGGTGGATCAATGACCCAATTCTAGCCAAGGAACATCGACGAGTTCAGGAGCTTGCCAATTGCTATAAAGATAATAAGACGTCAGACAATCTTATTCAGTTTCTTAAAGCCAATAAAGAATTCAGAGAACTAAAAACGGAGATTCGTAGTAAACACTGGGAACAGTTTTTGCAAAGCATCAATAGTCAAACTTCCATGGCTGCTGGAGCAGTGGGCTGAAAAAACTCTGCTGAGCTCACTTCCACAAGGGATAAAAGATCACCTCGACAAGTCAAAAATAGATAGAAAATTCAATATAGCAGTAGCCTGTGCTGCTATTGACCCATCCGACTTTGCCGAAATAACCGAGTGGGAACTGAGAAATGCCCTTGTGAAAGGCAAGGCAACAGCCCCTGGCGAGGATGGCATTACTTACAGTGTTCTTCGCCTCATTGCGCAGGTGCCAGGCAACCCACTCTTACACCTTTATAGACCCAAATCCAACACTGACAAATACAGACCAATTTCCTTAACCTGTCTGTGCAAAGTACTTGAGAGAATAATTCTCTCATGCCAAGTTATCCCTCAGGCTGTATGGATTTCTTAACAAACTCAATACCAGGCATGCAAACCGTATTTCTTGATCTTCAATCTGCCTTTGATATTGCAAACAAAGAAATGATCCTTGAGCAACTAGCTAGCTTTGGTATCCAGGGAAAACTGCTAACATGGATTCAAATGTATCTATCCAATCGATCGGCTCAGGTTTTCTTCAGGGGTGTTAAGAGTACTCATGCAAGTGTTTAAACTCGGCACACCTCAGGGAGGCGTACTTAGTCCCATGCTATTTAACATCCTAATGCATAGATTACTAGGCGATATACCACTTGAGGGCAATGATTCCATTATTTGCTATGCCGATGATATTTACATTAAATCCTCATCCAAGGAGAGAATGCAACAGATTCTTGATGTGCTTTCAGCAAGGGCTACAGAGTGTGGCTTGATAATATCGACTGAAAAAACCAAGACACTTAACCCTAAAACAATCCCTCTGCCAAGGTTTCACGTCAATGACGTTGAGCTAGATCTCTGTTACCAATACAAATATCTCGGGGTGGCTGTTAATGATGCAGAGTTCATACAAAACCTGAAGAAAAGGTGGGAACGGCTGAAGCCACTTAGGACACTTGTCGGCAAAGACAAACTTAATGTCAATATTGCTAGACTTTTACCTGTCATACATACGGTCGGTCATAGATTATCATGCATTGCACCTAGTATTATACAAGGAATCAGAGTTGGCTAGTTTAGAAAATTACAAAATGAGGCCATGAGGCTTATTCTCGGTGCCCCTAAGACAACGAGGATTGTGAATATGAGAACAGAACTTAATTTGCCGTCTGTCTATGAAAGAATATTATATATATAAACCACATTTAGCGTCAAAGCAATAAGAGAACCCCTCTATTGTACAGAGTTCCAAAGACAACTAAAACATAGAATAATGGAGCTAACTTTGAATGGTAACATCGATTCAAATTCAAATTCATGGCAACAAGTGACATGTAAGCACTTGTCTCAGCTGAACATATCCATAACTAAGACCCTACATGGACGTTCTGCTCCACCGTGGAAAATGTCGGACCTAAGTGTATTTTATACGACTGCCCCCAAAAAAGACAGTGTCCTGCTTGCAGTATGCTTTGGCAATTATTAATGAGCACCTTGAAACTATGCCCAATGCATATGAATGCTACACTGATGGATCCTTGCAGTCTGGGAGTAGAGCAGGATGCGCTTATGTTGTATATAAAAACAATATTTTGCAGCACCATGATTGTAGGCGGGTTCATGACTAGGCTAGCACTACGCAAACTGAGTTGGCAGGAATGCTCATAGCCACCGAATTTCTATTAAGTGAAGGCTCAGGAGTCATTTTTTGCGACTCACAGAGTGCTCTCCAGGCATTGAACACACCAGACAAAGGTGCAGGAAATATTGCAAATGATATAAGGATAAATGTGTATCGTGCAAAAGAACGAGGCCATGACATAGGTTTTGTGTGGATACCATGGCACGTTGGAATCCCCAGGCATGATCATGCTGACCGCCTAGCAAAATCAGCATGTGACAAGCAAAGTGTGGATATAGATCTTGGAGTACCTCTTGCTAGGATTTAACACATAATTAAAACTTCCTTCAAAGACGACTTGTCTGACTTGATTAATTCTCAACGGCCTGAAAGCTGTAGCATAAAGCACTATGACCGGTTTATGCAAGATGTATTCATCTATGGTTTATACAAAACAGGAACAAGACAGTGTGATATTGTGACCGCAAGAATCAGGCTAGGATATAGATTGTACTGGCAGGTCAGTACAGCCTGAAATGTTGAAGAAAGTAAGTGTAAATTATGCAATGAAGAATATAAGCGAACACTTGTACATTATATCTCAAGAGTGCCATGTAATACAGCCTTTCAGACCACCTATGTACATTATATCTCAAGAGTGCCATGTAATACAGCCTTTCAGACCACCTAGCATGAGTTATGGAGAACTATGTAACTACTTCATGTCATCTTATGTCTTGGAAGATATAATTATGTTATATCCTAAATTTGGAATGTAGTATCACATGACCACATATCAAATGTTACATTGCCTTTCCACGCCCAAGCTGTATGCCGGTTTGATAGATGAGTAGATAAATTACTGATTGTTCTTTTCTCTTAAATGATATATTTTAGACCGTAATAATTTTATGATCTAGATTTACACTGTAATACCATTATATAATGCTTTGACCATGCATCAAATGTACCACAGCTTGCCCACGCCTGTGCAGTAAGCTAGGGTGGTAAATAAAGGACTAAACTAAAAGTACTTAACCCGCCCTTTGTCAAACAATGGGAATTCACATGTTCCAGCCCCCCCCCCAAAAAAAAAAAAAAAAAAAAAAAACGTATTTACCATTAAACCACCTTAATATTACAATTGATGTTACTGTCACCAAGCATACCCTTTGGGCACTGCCAGGTGAGAGGGTTAACGGGGGCAGAGCACCCCAACACCTCTTGGTACGCATTCTCTTCACCTCGGTATGTACAGCAAGATAGACTGCGTTCACACCGTATAATAATAAACCAGATACCTTTATATCTGGAAATGTCTACTTTTTTACCGTCTGGATTGCTTCGATTTTCACTTTTTTCGGCATTTGGAGCTCTTGATGATGGGCCCAGATATTTAATTGGCATGGTTACTAAAGTCTAATTCTTCTTCGTTGGCAATGTGTCTTTAAAATATGTCAAGCGCGTAGTAACACATTAACTACTTCGGGTAACGCAGTAATGAGTGTTATGTTTTTCCTGACAAGGTAAATAAGAAGCGGGACTCAGAATCTGAACGGTGATAGGCCGTCATCTCCTTTGTAATTTAACCATTGAGGGTAATACCCTGGATGCAAACTCGTGTCCGGGGTTTAGTGCCTGATATTAAGGGTCATAACATCATCGTTTCTAGTGGCAGAGCCCATCACTTGGTCGAGAATAAGCTAGACCCCCTTGCTTCTGCGCTTGTATGACAGTGTTTCTTCCCCGGCGCCCTTCACTGACCATTAGGTCATGTCAGTTGGAACGAATTATTTTTAATTAATGCAGGAAAAAATCGCTAAACAGGCAACAGTCACCGGTGCTTATTGTAGCTTTACAACTTTCATATCTCTTTGCAATAATACTTCAAGGAAAAAAACAATTTACAAGCTCAAACAAAATGCAAACACCACGTGAATATGCACCATTACTAGTCGTACACAATGCGTCCTGAATAGAATCCGTTGACTTCAGCTTAGTGTACATCCTCACCTATACCTCTTTTACCTTAGCCTCCCGCCCACCCACTCCTCCCCTTCGCTTATTTCTTCCAACTTCCACGCCATCCTATTCCTTTTTTACTTTCGCTCTTACCTTTGACAAACTACTAATGACTAACAAAATCTATCAACATTCTATTTTCTACTTGTGTGCTATACTCTGACTTACTCATTTCATAACTCACGAATCACTAACACGTCCACTCACCACTCATGCAGTCACATGCGCACATCGCCCCGCAGAAACCCGTTAATTGCACAAGAATTACATGAGTACTGTTTCCGGAAGATTACCGACTTGCGCCAATCGTGTATTTTTGTCTTGTATTACGTTTTATCGTGCAAATGTTGTCTTGAGAAAGTATATTTTGTTATAATGAGTCGCTCCCGAAGTATGAGGACTGCATTACCTGTTTTCATTATTGCTTTGCCACAAATTGCTGTTGGTGACGTGTGATACACAATTTCAATGAAATGAGATACATTTACTATTAGTCAGACGTATACCGTATGCACTATTGCAATGCACACTTCTGAACTCTGCATTGTTGCATTTTCATTATTTTCCCAAGGAAGTTAGTCGTTCAAGACGTTCTTGCGAACTGCGACACCTTTTGCTTCCTTGTAGTTCTGCACAATGTTTATCTCTTGTAGATTTTCATCTGCTATCTGAGGCAATTGCAACTCAAGCAAGTCCTCGCGGACTATTGCAATTGTGTCCCTAAGCATGCTCCTCTTTCTATCCTTGGACAGTGAATTATTGAAAAAAATAAATAAAAATTGAAAATTCATGAAAATATTTGAAATAACACATTGCAATCTGATACATTTTGATTATATCTGACGGCCATTGCTATCACACAACCCCCCCCCCCCCCCCCGTTTGCCCTCCTATCTCTTGCCCTGTCTCTGCCTCGGTGTACTTATTTCAGAGAAAGCCAGCACCAGACCGTCGCGGACGACGGTTAGTGTATGCTGAGCGATCTGAGGAACGAGGGGTACCTAGCGACGTCCCCCAGTGATAGGACCGACCCTGTTCTTGAATGCTTCGACAAGTTGACCCAGGGCAGAACACTTGACCAGGGCTCTCGGCCCTGACCAGACCTTCTTTCGGGGCTCGCCCCCCACACGCGCGTTACCGCTCGACGTGACTTTGGTCAACCTTGCCCACTACTGCACCAGCATGAGACACAGCCCCCGCCACGCTACCTACCAGCCGCCTCAAACAATAAACAAAGAAAGCAGAATTGTGTCTCCATAAACCCACCAAATCAGGGCAAAACACAGAACCCTGACACTGTGTGTGTGTGTGTGCGCGCGCGCGTTCTGTCTGTCTCTGCTCTCTCTCTCTCTCTCTCTCTCTCTCTCTCTCTCTCTCTCTCTCTCTCTCTATATATATATATATATATATATATATATATATATATCTATATCTCTCTCTCTCTCTCTCTCTCTCTCTCTCTCTCTCTCTCTCTCTCTCTCTCTCTCTCTCTCTCTCTCTCTCTCTCTCGCGCGCGCGCGCTCTCTCCCTCTCTGTTCTCTCTCTATCTCTCTCTCTCTCTTTTCTCTCTCTCTCTTTCTCTCTCTTTCTCTCTCTTTCTCTCTCTTTCTCTCTCTCTCTTCTCTCTCTCTCTCTCTCTCTCTCTCTCTCTCTCTCTCTCTCTCTCTCTCTCTCCCCCTCTCTCCCTCTCTCTCTCTCTCTCTCCCCTCTCTCTCCCTCTCCCCCTCTCCCTCTCCCCTCTCCCTCTCCCTCTCCCTCTCCTCTCCCTCTCCCTCTCCCTCTCTCTCTCTCTCTCTCTCTCTCTCTCTCTCTCTCTCTCTCTCTCTTTCTGTTCTCGCTCTCTCTCTCTCTCTCTGTTCTCGCTCTCTCTCTCTCTCTCTCTGTTCTCGCTCTCTCTCTCTCTCTGTTCGCTCTCTCTCTCTCTTCTCTCTCTCTCTCTCTCTCTCTCTCTCTCTCTCTCTCTCTCTCTCTCTCTCTCTCTCTCTCTCTCTCTCTCTCTCTCTCTCTCTCTCTCTCGCTCTCTGTTCTCGCTCTCTCTCTCTTCTCTCTCTCTCTGTTCTCTCTCGCTCTCTCTCTCTATATATATATATCTATCTCTATCTCTATCTCTATCTCTATCTCTATCTCTATCTCTATCTCTATCTCTATCTCTCTCTCTCTCTCTCTCTCTCTCTCTCTTCTATCTCTCTATCTCTCCGTTTTCGCTCTGTCTCTCTCTCTCTGTTCTCGCTCTCTCTCTATCTCTCTGCTCTCTCTCTTTCTCTCTGTTCTCGCTCTCTCTCAATCTCTCTCTCTCGCGCTCTGTCTCTGTTCGCTCTCTCTCCGTTTTCGCTCTCTCTCTATCCATCTATCTATCTATCTCGCTTATTCTGCTTCTTTCTCTGCCTCCCTCCCTTCCTCTCTCGACTTCTCTCTCTCTCTCCCTTTCTCTATATCGATGTCTTTCTTTGTCTTTCACACACACACTGCCCCCCCCCCCTCTCTCTCTTCCCTTCTCCCTCTCTATCCCTCCCTCCCTTTCCCTCCCCCTCTGCCTCTCTTCCTCCTTTCTCTCTCTCCTTTTCTCGCTCTTATTCTACTACCTTCTACCCATTCTTCATCCGTTCTCGTTCCACATATTTTATTTCTAACTCGGCTGCTAGAAATAGTGTGCTAATGTTGTCCAAAAGTTTTCTACTGCCGAAGGAGGCCTCTTGGTTTAATTCTCCTTAGAGGTCTTGTGTGGCTTTGGCAAGGTTTAGGAATTCGAGATGGCCTGTTTATCCTTCTTTTCAAAACTATTGTGCTCTCTTTATATATTTTTGGTTCAGTGTCTGTTTTAAGCTTTCATTTGTAGGTAAGCTGTTTTCTTGCTGAAGCAACTTTAATCTTTGATCTATAGGGAGTTATTCTTTTTGGTGTAATTGTTTTTTTGTTTTCAGTTTTTTTGCTGAAGTTTTTTTTTTCCTTAATTGAGTGATATTTGATTTTCAGCATATTTATAATTATTCGATTTATCAAAATCATCAATTTATTATTCATTAATCCACTTTAAAGATGTTTCATGAAGTTATTTCTCAACTGTATGTTTTTGCATGCATAATGAGTTTTCATTGTTTACAAGGGCATAGACAGCCAAGAAAGGGGTATCCGACCTGGTAAGCTGTAGTTATTATAGGTATATAAAACACTATCTTCTTCAAGAACCCAAACAGTGAAATACTTAGAAGGTACACGAGGCTAAAATATATTTAATGCATATTTTTTCCCAACGGTACAGGCTGTGTGAAGAAAAACGGCCTCCTGTATCTAATGTCCCAAAGATACCCGAAGAAGTCAAGATGAGGCGACTAGGGATTCGATGGATTAAGCTCCTCTCACTACTCCTGGTAGCCACGATCACCTTCTTCACCACTTCGGCTCAGTATTTCGACTCCCGCTTCTTGAGGGACTTGATCCGGAAGAGGTCCTTGCAGGCGGTAATCGGCCAGGGCAACCGAAGTCATGTTATGGAACAGCAAACGGCTCCGCAAGTTAACGATAGCGAAAGAGACCAGGTGAGTTTATGTCGTTGTGATGCTTCGAAACAGCAATTCGAAAGCAGTACTCGTTTAAAGGGCATGGACGTAACAAAGGAAATAAGAGCCAAGGATTTTGCTCGGGAAGAAAGTCGGCAATTCAGGGAAGAATCGG
>NW_020870884.1:7500-12500 GCF_003789085.1 Penaeus vannamei | reverse complement strand
TGAGAGGGAGGGGGAGATGAGAAGAGAGGAGAGGGAGGGGGAGATTAGAAGAGAGGGGAGAGAGGGAGAGGGACAGAGAGAGAGAGAGAGATAAAAATGGCAGAGTGAGGAGATTTAGAAAAATTAGGGAGGAGGAAGGGACAGAGGAAAGAGAAGGCGATAAGAAGAACGAAAAGGGGAGATAGGGAGAAGAAGAGGGGAAAGAACTGATAAGAGAAGATAAGGAGAGGGAATGTAATATATAAAATCATCAAATCCGAATATCGACAGTATGGGTAAAAAGTCACATATAGCATGATTATGGGCAAATAAACATTAAAAATAAACAATTATGAAATAGTACTACCTGCTTCTGTGTACCTATACAAGACGGGTATTCATTCCATGCTTCATCAGGCCGCCTTACTATATAATCTGATTTAAATACATAAAGTCATAGTAATTAAACAAAATAATACCTGAATATCAATTACAGATGTGATAACAATCTGATCACTTTGTCCTTTGTTATAAAGCGAAAACAATAGAACCACAGGAGGCAATGAACAGGTGTGGGGCTCAAGGACAGTGAGACCTACAGTAGAAAACAGAAACAGATATACAGTTACGCACACATTATGCGTAAGTGTGTGTGCACATATACACATACATATATATATATATATGTGTTTGTGTGTGTATGTGTGGGTGGGTGTGGTGTGTTTTGCGTGTGTGTGTGTGGGGGGGGGGGTTTGTGTGTGAGTGGGTGTGGGTGCTGTGGTGTGTTTGCATCAATCTGGTTAGCAACTTAATTTTAAATAATTTAGTTTACCCTATCTTAACAACAGCATTACATTTTCATTGTCAGTTTTCTTCAGTTTTAATTTACGGATAACTATTATATTTATGTACTCGGAGTCGGATCCAATATTAGGCATTATCAGAGAACATAGTAAACGGATGGAATAATTTTAGATTTAAACAGTTATTAAACAAATGACGAAATACGAGTTTTTTTTTTTTTTTAATCTAATACAGTTATGGAAAATTATTACATGAGCAAAGGTCCCGTTTTATTATGATATTGATGATTTATGATAAGAAATTAAGTCTTCTTATCTGCTGGTAAGAAAAAAAAGTAGTTTTATTAATTTCATATTTCAGATGATATCTAAAAGGCAAGACGAACATTTGAAATAATCTAACAGTCTATCATAAAAAAGTTTTAAGTGACATTATTAGTCACCTAACTTTATTATCATACCTTATCCTATGGCTACTTTCGCTAATTCACACACATACAAAAAATAAATGAATAAATAAATAGATAAATATAAAATAACATAGATAAATAAAAAATAATAATAAATAAAACAAAACAAAATAAATAGTGATGATACGAATATCCTCATTTTTATCATCATTATTATTCTTTGATTTCCGAGCATGTTCTTGTTATAGTTTTTGTTATTATTCCGTTCTTCTTGGCATGTTATTATTGTTTCTGTTATCAATTTGCTACGATTATCCATATATGACTGATGAATATTGTTAATTCTTTTTTGTTATGACTTTCGCAACTTCATCACAACTTTTTATTCAATAGCACTAATCATAAATTAGACTGAAAAGAACAATTTCCTTGAGTTTATGAAAGTTATTAAGTGAACCTTGATAGTAATAACAATGAGAGCAACAATAGGAATAATGATGATAGTGATAAAGCAATGATAATGTTGATGATGATGATTAAAATAATAATATTAATGATTATAATAAATATGAATAATGATGATAATGATAATAGTGATGATAATATTGATTATAATGATAATGTTGATAATGGTGATAATAATAACAATAACAATGATGTTGATGGTGATATAAATGGTAATGAGTATAATAATAAAAACGATAAAAAGATAATGATGATATGATAATAGTAATAATATAATAATGTACGGAAGTGATGATGGTGATAACAATAATGATAATAATAATATCATTATCATTATTATCATCATTATCAATATAGTAGTAATAATGATAATGATAGTAATAATAACAATGGTAATGACAAAAGACAATAACAATAACACTACTACTATTGCTACTGCTACAGATATTTATAATAATATATAAATATATAGTAACAAATAATAGTACTAATACTAATGCCAATACTACTAATCAATTATAATTCAACCAACATACCAAAATCAGCGTTATGTTCAGAGCAAAAAACGCTATCTAAAACCCTTTCAAATTTACAGGGACTTTACAATACAATTTGATGAATTTCAGACACTTTATACAAATGCGTCTGATAGGTGTCAAGTACAGTCACGGCCAAATCTTTTGTCAAATAAGGTTCGAATTCCGTTTTGAACAGCCGCAGACTATATATATAATATATATATATATATATATATATATATATATATATATATATATATATATATATATATATATGTATATATATTATATATATAATATATATATATATATATATATATATATTATATATATATATATATATATATATATAATATTATATATATATATATGTATATATTACATATTATACATATATACACATATATATATATGGCGTTTGTATGTGTATGTGTAAAGCGAGACTTAGTAATAACGAAAGCTCGAGACCTTTTCATGTGTTTTCAAAGCATAACCCATTGACCGTATGTAATAACCCTTCGGTTGTGTGTATGTTTATTCATTGAGTTTCGTTCTGTTCTATATTCTA
The DNA here is from genome assembly GCF_003789085.1 of Penaeus vannamei. NCBI lineage: Eukaryota > Metazoa > Arthropoda > Malacostraca > Decapoda > Penaeidae > Penaeus > Penaeus vannamei. The sequence continues at coordinate 9,757 of NW_020870884.1, read as the reverse complement.
TCCATCTATTTCCTTTTTATGTTTATATTTCTGTTCCTTTTGGACTAGTCATTTGATCTTATATTAACTTTTAGTCTTATAACATCTTACCGTTTTAAGGTTTATTTTACGTTTGTTTTATTGTTGATCGTCTCATATATATATTTAGTTTTCAAGTTTGGAAAGTTCGATCGTAGGACTGATCTCACGTTATCATTTAATAGTTATTTATACACCGTACTTCTCTCAATTGTCTTGATATTCGATTTATATTCGATAATTTGAAACGTCGCCAAAGAATGGTTCCAACGCTGGTTGGCTTCTCTTTCTTGGTACGACTGTCTGCCTCGCGCCGCACGAACACAACACTTAATTGCACAACTCGCGCACAGAGCAACGAGTAAGAGGTGGCCGGAAGGAGGTGAGGGATGAAGTGGAGGCGATTAAGGAGGACGAATCTAAGTTTGGAGGCACGGCTAAGGAGGAGGGGAACGTCTTGTGAGCGCAGCAGTTAGGTAGGTTGTTGTTTGGAGGTTTAGAAGGTTTATGGAGGTTTGGCGAGGAGGCAGGAGGTGGTCGGTGCTTAGGGGCAAACGGAGGTGCGTGGAGGGCTGTGTCGGAGGAGGAAATGGAGTGTTGTGTTATTTCGCCGAGGAGAGCTGGGGGGAGAAGGAGGCTAAGGGTAGGCAGAAGGAGAATATACATGGGTGTAGAATGGGATAACCAGGGAACAAGGCAGGCTATGGAGGCCCACGCTGCGAGGAATGAGGGCCTAGCAGCGGAGTGATCGTGTGTCGCGCACACCGTTGGTAGGAGAAGGAACCGGCAGTGCGGAGTCCGCGAAAGGAGGAGGATCACCCGGTGCCTTCTGGAGGAGGGGAAGGAGGTTTGTGCGCTAGCGGGCGGGATGGATGTCCGGAGACGAGGTGGGGGAGGTTGTGGCGCGCAGGGGTGTAGCGGGAGGATGGAGAATGTCAGGTGGAGGAGGCAGGAAGTAGGAGCAGGGGATAAACAGGCCGCAGGAGGCGCGCTGGTGGAAGAGAGGAGAGCAGGAGGAAGGTAGGAGGAAGGTGCGACGCGGGCAGGAGGAGGAGAAGTAGAAGCGGCAGGGAGCCGCATGTGGTGGTCAGGGAGGAGGAGGTTCTGGAGCATGGGTTGGAGTAGGAGGAAATTGTTATTGGTGTGTTGCACTTAATGAACTAATATTAATTTCTTGGTAATTGATTGGATTGATGATCTGCATGATCGTCCACAGTATATTGATAGTTATAAAATAAATGAATATCAGTTGTTATCTATAAAAATCATTATGGATAATTATGCATAATTATATTACCAATAACAGTGCATAGTAATTGCAATATTTTAATAATAGAGGTGGATGAGGTTACAGTAATAATAGTTAATGGTTGCATCGATAATGATCCAATAATCACACAATAAATACATTACTAATAGTCAATTTGGTGATAGATAACAGTATAGTATGAATTGACTCGAGTAGTAATAACAATATGTTATAATGATAGAGTAAGCTAGAATATACTCAAACATTATGAACAGGATTTTTATTTTCTTAGTGTTTTGGCGGTTGGCAACTTGTGTAATTGCTATTATTTGAATGATTGATTGGATCGCAAGGAATAATTGTACGTCATTCCAGTGGTATACTTTGAGTAATGTAGGTTTATTATGTTGGGGTGGGTGAATATCTGTCATTGATCGGGGACGCTCTACTTGCTCTGTCGCGGAGTATGGGTCGTCTCTCTGAGTGTGTTGTTTAGATTCGCTCAGCTTATCGTTATACATCGCTGTTTGCTTTTACATACTATTATTCTTTAAGTTGCCATTAGGTAACTACTGTTATGTTGAAGCATTGTGCGCTGGGGTATTTTTCTCTCTCGTTTTGGGGTCTCTTTCTTTCTGCTTCTTCTCTCTCTGCCCTAATCTCATCTCTCTCGTGCTTCTCTCTCTTTCTCTCTCTTCGGTGAAAATGGGAAGGCTTCTTCTGTTTCCCCGTTTGTTGGGGGATCAGACACAATCTACTCAGATCTCTTCTCTATCTATCTATGACTTTATAACTATCTCTTTGCTTTCTATCTATCTTTCTACTCTATCTATCTATCTACTTCTATTATCTTTCTTTCTCATCTCTCTCTCTCTCTCTCTCTCCTCCTCATCTCTCTCTCTAATCTGCTCCTTCGTCATCTCTCTTCGTCTCTTGCTAATCCTGATCTTTCTCCTCTTCCGCTAATTCTCTTTCCTCAGGTTTTTAACC
>NW_020870884.1:0-2500 GCF_003789085.1 Penaeus vannamei | reverse complement strand
TATATTATTATGATATTTATTCATATTTTGTATAATTTTTTTTTAATATATATATTATGGTATATATACTTATATATTATATATTAAATATATTTATATATATATAATATATAATCACGTATTATGTAATACTATTTATATATATAACTAGTATTATATTATATATATAGTTTGATTGTATATATAGTATATATATATATATACGATATATATCATAATATATCCAATATATATTATATTATATATATATTATATAGTATATATATAACGTTCCTATATAGTATATATATAGTAAATTTATCCATAATATATATATATATGATATATATTATATAGTATATATAATATACTACTATATCATATTATATATATATATATATATAGTATATATATTATATATTTATACATATATATATGTAATATATATAGCATATATCATATATATATATTATATATCTATATACTAATATTATGTAACTAGTATATATTTATTATTATTTGATAATGATATATTTCCGAGCGCAAGCACACATTCATGGGCACATAATAAGCTATTGCGGAGAGAAATCCCGAGACTCGCCTCCATAGTTTGTATGCTGCGACATCAGGGGATTAACTAACGCAAGGACCAAAAGATACGAAATGAGAGAGAAGGATGATTAGGAGAAGGTGAGGGAGTGAGGGGGTGGGGAGGTCGCAAGGGCGGGGTAGGGGGGTGGGGGTAGACTGGAACGAAGAATACCCGGATGGAACCGAAAAAATAAGAAACCTAAGCGGACAAACTGGTGATAGCCGGAGGGAAACCGCCAACGAGGACTGTTGAGCAATTTTGTCTAGTTTCTAATTTCTCTCGCACTCTCTCTTTTTGTCTGCGTGTGCTAATTTGCTCGCAGAGACTTTTGTTTAATTGTATTTTATTTTTGATTAATTTGAGGCTTTTCTTCTCTCTCTTTATCGACTCTCACTTGCTAATCTCTTCTCGGAATGCGGAGGAGGTCACGCAAGGAAAAGAATCTAGTCGCCTCGTCGTCTCAATCTCATCGGTCTCTTTCTCTCTCTCTTCTTCTCCTCTCAGTCTAAACGATAGAGAACAGAGAAAGGCGTCAGAAAATGAAAGAATATAGACGGGGAATGAGAAGAGATCTAGAAACTTTCTCTATCTCTCATGCGTCTCTCTCTCTTTACGATCGCGAGTTTCTTCCCATTCTCTTCTGCTCATCTCGTCTCTTTCTTAATAGCTTTCTAATCTCTCAACTCGTTAATGCTGTATATCTCTCTTTTCTTGCTTCTCTCTATCTCATCTTTCTTTTCCCCTTTTCCTCCCCTCTCTCTCTCCTCCGATTCTCTTCTCATTTTGTTTCTCTCTCCCAAAATCGTCTGGCTTGTTGGTTCTCATCTCTCTATTTCTGTTTTGTTTGGTCTTTCTTCTCTGTCTTCTGTCTTTTAAATCTATCTTTATTCTCTTCTTTTTTTCCAATCTCCATAGCGATCTTTTAATTGCTTTATCTGCCTTCCTCCAAATCGAATGTTGCTTCCCTCGGTCCTTTCTCGTTTCTCCTGTCCTTCGCTGCTGATATTTTGATCTCATCTGAACGATCCAATTGCGAATAAGGACAGCTTTCTACGAACTCTCTCTCTTCGTCTCTCGTCGGGTCGCGTCTCATCATGCTGCTCTTCGAGGAGAAGAGAGGATCGCTCGGATCTCATCGGGTCTTGGGTCAGGTGCTCTCGGATAGTCGCCGTCTCTTATAATGAGAGCATCAGGGGTGGTCTCTCTCATCTACGTATCACCGGTTCTTTTCTCTCTAAACTCCCTAGTAACCACGCACCCCTTTTCCTTCCAAAACTCTTGAATAGGTTTGCCTGTTCAAGTCACTCCCTATCCACTTGTGCTTGTTAGGAACGATCAAAGCACAGTTGACAAACAGAATTTATGAATTGGACGCAAGCATTCCCACGCATGCAAACAGGCGCAAGCAACTGTGAATTCTATTGTTATCCCGTCCGAGTGATTATGGTATCTTCCAGACCCATAAAAGGATACACGCACACGCATACGCACACATACGCACACACGCACGCACACAAGCACGTACAGACACAATGGACTCGGGGATCTTGGTAGAATAAGCGTCTGGTCGCGATTGGGGCAATCACTCTCTGGTCTGTTTGTCACATGAATACAGATAAGTTGTCCTCATGTTTATTTATAGCTGTTAGGTAGTGATGAATCACAGGAGTGAATGGGTCCTCTGAAAGTGTACGTAATAGCAACGCGGGTTTGGGTTTTTATAAAGTTCTCAGTCTGTATATGAATTATGCAATAGTAGGAAGGCATTAGTAAAGGGATATGATAAAAACAACCCCTGTATTAACGATACACCACACATCACATGCACACACCTCACACTCCACCAACACACACCCCCAATCCCTCACCCCAACACCCACCGAATATCCCCTCACCACCTTCCCTCAAACAGAACACCAATAAACCCAC
>NW_020870883.1:545744-553244 GCF_003789085.1 Penaeus vannamei | reverse complement strand
TATTATACTCATAAATATACTATATTATATATTATATATAATCTTTTATTATATATATATACATATACACACACACACATAGTATATTAAGTTTATACTGTTTAAATATAGTCATATGCGTAATATATATAATAATACTATGTTATCTATTATTATCATATATATACTATATGTATTGTACGGTATAATGTGTTGTGTGTCATGTGTGTTGTCTATGTATATGTACCATATATATATATCTTAATTAATATATAATATATAATTTATATATATATATATTTAATAATTGTAGTATATATATATATACTACTATATATCATGGTATATATATTAATAATTATAGTATATATATTATATATATATTATAGTATATATATTATAAATATATATAATATATATACGTTATATTATTTATAGGATGTATACATAATATGTGATATATCATACTAATATATCATACCATATATATGTATAGATATTTATATAAGGTATTATATATAATATATAATAATATATCATATACAATATATAATATATATATTATATAACTTATATATATATTAGTATAATATCAAAAGCCCGATGTGTTACCTGCCATGTGTGCTGTGAATGTGTGTGTGTGTGTGTGTGTGTGTGTGCTTACAATGTGTGACTGATTTGACGATATCACCATTAACGCTTGTTCTTGTGTTGTATGTGTGTAGATAGTAACTATATTTGTGAATAAATATACATATATGTAGATGTATACATATATGTATATAAATATATATACATATACTTATATATATATTACTTAATAATAATTATAATAATATATTTTATATTATAATATACAGGCTATATTTAAATCTAAATAATTATTATTACAACATAATATTTCATATATTATAAAATATATTATTATTAATATATATATATATAGTATAAATATACATATAATATACATATTATATATATACATATGATATAATCATAAACATATATTTATATATATTATATATACTATATACTACGCTATAATATATTAATATTTATATTATATAGCTTATATATATGTACTAATTGTAGATATATTGTACTTACTATTATATTATACTATATAATGTATTATTATTTTATATACTTACTATAACTATATATGTTATATATATTATAATATATATAAATATATATATATACTATAATATATACTATAATTATACTTATATATTATATATTGTATGCTATAATCACACATATATGTTGATATATATTCTATATATGTGATGTTTATAAACATATATGTGATATAATTATATAATATATATAGTATTATACTATATAGTATATACTACTAATATAGATATATATAGTTAATATATTATAAATATATATAAATATATACATTTATATATAATATATATATATATGTGATAATACATATTATGTGATATATATTATTATATATATCTATATCATAAATATAAATATATAATATATATAAATACTAATATATATATTGTGCTTGGCATGTGCGTATGTGCCTAAATATTAAGTTCTCTCTATACGCATGTTATATTCCTAGACCCCATCTCAAACAAATGAAAACAAGCCAACAAACGCACAAACGACCTCGTCCAGACCCTCACGACGCAGGACGTGGAACGGGCATAAAGGGGCGAGCGACGAGACGCGAGCGCAAGGCGTACGGCAACTCGGTCGGAGTTACCAAACCTATGATCACTTCTCCCGACTTGGTAAGTAAACTCCATTTACAAAGTTTCCTTTCTCCCAAATCTGTGCCCACGGAGGGAAGGGTGGAAAGAGAAGGGAAGAAGTCCAGTTAAGAGGAGCAGAAAGAGGAGAAGAGAGTAATGCCATGAATTGGAAAATAGGCGGGCAGAAAAACGAGATTGTATACTAATATGCTCCTAAAGTATGATATGTGATATATATATCTAATAATATAATATATTTAATTAATAAGATTATTATTACATTATTATAAGATTATATAGTATTATTTATATATATATGGTTATATAATTAATACAAGTATATATATATATGTATATATATGTGTGACCTATCACTTGTCAACGTTAGATAACAACATGTGTGTGTGTGTGTTGTGTGTGTGTGACCAACTTTCATTAATGCAACTTGAATAAGTGAGATATTAAGATGTGTGTGACTGTTATGTATGTTATGTAGTGTTAGCAGTATATTTATACATGTAATGTTAATAATATATATAATATATATTATAATTATATTTATATATATATGCATATATATTATAATAATTAATATATATATTTATATATATAAATAATACTATATTACACATATGGATTTAATATTATATTATATATATATATATTAATATATATATATATAATGTATATATACACACACACATATAAATATATAATATATATAAATATATATTACTATATAATATATATATATTATATATACAATATATATATATATATATATATAATATATATATATATATATATTATATATATATATATATTATATATATTATATATATGTATATATAATTATATATATAGTATATATATATATATATAATATATATATTATATATAGTATATATTATATTACATATTATACATATATATATATATATATATATATATAATATATATATATATATATATATATATATATATATATATATATATATATATATATATATACACGTGTGTGTGTGTGTGTTATGTGTACATGCACACATACATATATATGCACTCACACATACATACAGACAGACAGCGACTCTCTTAGCACCCTCCACACATCCGAGCGACCTCTCGTCACCTGACCGCCGCCGCAGCCACGAGTTGCTGCGCTCGCCGCTGCCTCCGCTCGCGCCAACGCCAATATACCCGCTGATGGCTCTAGTTTATCACGCAAGGTGGAGGAGGATATGCCTTTGCTTGGGCTGCTATGCTTCTCTGTTGCGACTTTCTTTTTTTTATCTTTTTTGTTTATTTGTCTGTTGTTTCTCTTTTTCTCTATATATATATATTTGTTTTTCTCTCTCTCTCTCTCTCTCTCTCTCTCTCTGTATATAATATTGTATTATATATATATATATATATATATATATATATATATATATATATATATATATATAATATATATATATAATATATTATATTATTATATATATATATATAATAATATATTATATATAATATATATATATATATATATATATATATATATATATATATATATATATATATATATATATATATATAATATATATATATATATATATATATATAATATATATAATATATATATATATATGCATATATATATATATATATAATCGTATCATCTATCTCTATCTATCCATCTGCCTATCTATCTCTATGCGTAAATCCATAAACCTCATGTAAATACCTGAAGCCTGCGACCCTAGGAAGACAGAAAATCCGGCCTAGTGTCCGTTTGCCAGATTAAGCGTCAATCTTTTATTTCAATTGACACAGAAATCGGCAATACCTTTCTGCAACCGATATGAGAAAATGATTGTTTTGCTTTGTAAAGGTGTTTCAGGGAGATACTGTAGGAGCGAATTTTATAACTAAAGATAAATGTGATAAGAGGAAAGAAGCAGAAAAAAATAATAAATAAAAAAGTAAAAAACATCAAGGTATCATTATTAAGCAAATACACACTTCATACTATTAGACTATGTATTTTTACGTCTCATTGTTAGTTGAAAAAAAGAAAGAGAGAGAGAGAGAGAATCGTAGGGATCTTAAGAGTCTATATCTGATTGTTATAAAAGAAATTTATATTGGAAGTAATCCTATTATGTGATATCAATTCCCGGATATGCAAATCGGATTTCACAAGAAAATACCAAGGAGTTATAGTCGGTCCCAAGATATTACGTTGAATTACTGAGGATAACAGACAGTTATTCATACTTTATAAGTGTGAAATCATTCAAAATCAACAATACGCACACGATATCATTAAAAAAGATAAAAATAAATAAAAATAAATAAAAATGTTAACATATAAAAGCATAAACTAATTTCAAAATACCAAGATAAAACCCGAAATAATGAAAATAAATGAATGAAAAAAGACACATTGCAACATCACAAATAGTGAAATAACCCGAAACCATAAAAAACAAACTATAAAATGAAAAGACACATTGCAATATAAAAAAAAGGAAATAAACCCGAAATGATAAAAATAAAACTATAGAATGAAAAGACACATTGCAACATCACAAAATACTGAAATAAACCCGAAATGATCAAAATAAAACTATAGAACGAAAAGACAGACACATTGCAACATCACAAAACAGATGCACCTTCAACACACCCAAACACTGCAGTCTCGCCAGATCAAGCTAATGAAACAGCCTCAACATATCATTGTTTTTTTACAGGTAATTCCAGGTGCGTTTCATCACATAACGAGGGGGCTGAGAGGGTCAGTCGAGAGGTGTGTAATTTAACCCCAAATGACCTCATCTGTACAGCGGAGATTACTAGGTCGTTGTGTAAATAGGCAGGCTAATTTACGTTGCATTTCTGCGAGAGAGGGAGAGAGGGGGGGGGAGAGGGAGAGAGAGAGAGAGAAGAGGGAGAGAGAGAGAGAGAGAGAGAGAGAGAGAGAGAGAGAGAGAGAGAGAGAGAGAGAGAGAGAGAGAGAGAGAGAGAGAGAGAGAGAGAGAGAGAGAGAAGAGAGAGAGGAGAGGAGAGGAGAGAAAGAGAGAGAAGAGAGAAGAGAGAGCTAGGGAAGGTGAGGCTAGGTGATATTATTTATAGGTATGCATGTACCTCCTCCTCCTCTCCCTCTCTCTACTTCTTCCTTCCCCTCCTCCTCCCCTCCTAGTCCTCCTCCTCCTCCTCCTTCTCCTCTTATTCTTCCTCCTCCTTCCTTCTCCTCCTTCTCCTCCTCCTCCTCCTCCTTCTCCTCTCCTCCTCTCTCCCTCCTTCCTTCCTCCTTCCTCCTTTCCCTCCTCCTCCCCTCCTCCTCCTTCCTCCTCCCCTTCCTCCTCCTTCCTCCTCCTTCCCCCTTCCCCTCCCCTTCCTCCCCTCCTCTCCCTCCTCCTCCCTCCCTCTTCCTCCTTCCTTACCTCCTCCTCCCCTTCCTCCTTTCCTCCTTCCTCCTTTCCCTCTCCTCCTCCCCCTCCTCCCCTTCCTCCTCCTCCCCACCCCATCGCTCATTATCCCTCCTCCTCCTTCCCCTCCTTCCTCCTCCCCTCCCCCCCTCCTCCTTCCTCCCCTCCCCCTCCCCTCCTCTCCTCCTCCTCCCCACCCCATCGCTCATTATCATATCGCTCTACACATATACACTCAGTATTACAATGCCCCTTGATACTGACGATAATCCAATTTCATCATTACGAACCCGCATATTGATGTTCGTCCTGCATCGCCACCGCAGATATGTTGCAAATGGGAGCTTGCAATAGCCTCGCCCTCCCGCTGCTAATAGGTAATCGATGGAGGAAGGAATCGGTGTTGTGTGTTTGGTTTTTTGTTTGTTTGTCTGTTTGTTTTGAAGGAATCGCTGTTGTTTGTTTGATTTTTTGTTTGTTTGTTTGTTTGTTTTGAAGGAATCGCTGTTGTGTGTTTGATTTTTTTTTTTTTTTTTTTTTGGTCGGGTGTAGGGTTTGTGTTTTTATTTTTGTTTTTTTGCTTTTGTTTGAAGGGTGAGGTGTAGGGTTCGTGTGTTTTTATTTTTTGTTTTTGTTTTTTGTTTGAAGGGTGAGGTGTAGGGTTCGTGTGTTTGATTTCTTGGTTTGGCTTGTTTTGTTTTTGTTTTGAAAGGGTGGGGTTATAGGGGTTGTGTGTTTGTTTTTTTTGGTTTGGTTTGGTTTGTTTTTATGTAAGTGTTGGATGTAGGTTTTGTGTGCGTTTTATTTCTTGTTTTGTCTTGTTTTGTTTGTATGCGAGTGTTGGATGCAGGGTTTGTGTGTTTGATTTCTTTTGTTTTGTTTTGTTTTTATTTCAAGTGTTGGATGTAGATTTTGTGTGTTTGATTACTTGTTTTGATTTGGTGTCTTTTTTCTTGTTTGGTTTTATATCGTGTTGGATGTAGATTTTGTGTGTGTTTGATTACTTATTTTGTCTTGTTTTGTTTTTTATTTCAAGTGTTGGATGTAGATTTTGTGTTTTCTTTTTTTCTTTTTTTGTTTGTCTATTTTTTTTTTTTTTTTTTTTTTTTTTTTTTTTGAGGTGTAACTTTCGTGTATTCATTTCTTGTTTCGATTTGATTTATTGTTTGATTTTTTGCTTCGTCTTATTTTCCTTTGTTTTGCTTTAGTGCAATATGTAGCTTTGGAGTGTTTGATTTCATGTTTTGCGTTGTCTTGTTTTTGTGTCTGTGTATTAAGTGTTTGATTTCTTGTTTTGTCTTGTTTTTATGTGTATGTGTGTGTGTGTCTGTGTACTAAGTGTTTGATTTCTTGTTTTGTCTTGTTTTTATGTGTATGTGTTTTTGTATTGTGTTCGATTTTTTTTTTCTTTCTTTTTTTTTTTTCTTTTTTTTTTTTTTGCTTCTATTTGATTTCTTGTCTGGTCGTGTAGCTTTTGAGTGTTTGATTTCATGTTTTGCTTTGTTTTGTTTTATTGGGAAATGTATGAATTAATTAGTGATGGTGATGATAATGATGAAATGAAAATGTTGATAATGCTAGTGGCGATGATACTGATTACGATTGTGTGAAAAGTTAATGATTAACAACAACAATTAACAATTAACAATTCATGGTAATGATAGGAATGAAAATATGAATGAGAATCACAAGAGCTGAGAATAACAGTAAGAATATTAGAAAATGAATAAGGAAGAAGGGAGAGGAAAAGAATGACAATGATAACATGTGATAATAGAATAAGAGTAATAAAAATCATAATAACAAGAGCAGCAAAAAATCATAAAAGAAAAAAATATTCATAAAATAATTAAATGAGCTATCTCTTCATTTTTTTCTTTTCTCTCTCTCTTCCTTCCTTTACCCCTATCTCTTCATTTTTTTTTTCTTTCCTGCCTATACACCTATATCCCATTATTTTATTTTCCTTCCTATACCTCTATTTTTTTCTCTCTCTCTCTCTCTCTCTTCCTTACTTTAATCCTTACTCTTCATAAAAGAAGAAATATTTACCCCATGAGTCCCCCCCACCAAAAAAAAAAAAAAGATTAAAATTTTACCCCAAGACCCCTCCCCCAAAAAAAAAAAAAAAAAAAAAAAAAAAAGAGAGAGAGAGAAATTCCTTGCCACGAGTGAAGATCTGACATTATTTCCTCACGTGTTACGAGACCTCGCTGCGCGCATACCATTCCTTGCAATCCGGTAAGTAGTTTGCATCGGACCAAATGTTCTCTCTCGCTCCCGATATCAGTTGCAGAACGTTGCAGATGGTTGCACAGCGGTTAAGCAGAACACGGAAGGGAGGCGAGGGACACGTGTAAATGCTGGCTGGCGGTTTGGTCCGG
>NW_020870883.1:533244-535744 GCF_003789085.1 Penaeus vannamei | reverse complement strand
TTGTACTCGGCTGATATTGGAATATATGATGGTTTTGTATAGAGATAGAGAGATAGATAGGTAGAGAGACAGACAGTTAGATAGACAGATAGATAGATAGGTATGTAGAGAGACAGACAGTTAGATAGACAGTTAGATAGACAGATAGATAGGTAGAGAGACAGACAGTTAGATAGACAGATAGATAGATAGGTATGTAGAGAGACAGACAGTTAGATAGACAGATAGATAGATAGATAGGTATGTAGAGAGACAGACAGATAGACATATAGATAGATAGATAGGTATATAGATAGATAGACAGACATAGATAGATAGATAGTATGTAGAGACAGACAGTTAGATAGACAGATAGATAGATAGATAGGTATGTAGAGAGACAGACAGATAGACAGATAGATAGATAGATAGGTATATAGAGAGACAGACAGTTAGATAGACAGATAGATAGATAGATAGATAGGTATGTAGAGAGACAGACAGTTAGATAGACAGATAGATAGATAGGTATGTAGAGAGACAGATAGATAGACAGATAGATAGATAGATAGGTATATAGAGAGACAGACAGTTAGATAGATAGATAGATAGATAGGTATGTAGAGAGACAGTCAGTTAGATAGACAGATAGATAGATAGATAGGTATGTAGAGAGACAGACAGATAGACAGATAGATAGATAGAGAGAGACAGACAGTTAGATAGATAGATAGATAGATAGATAGGTATGTAGAGAGACAGACAGTTAGATAGACAGATAGATAGATAGATAGGTATATAGAGAGACAGACAGATAGACAGATAGATAGATAGATAGGTATATAGAGAGACAGACAGTTAGATAGACATAGATAGAGATAGATAGAGATGATCAGATATAGATAGATAGATAGATAGAGATAGATTATATAGATAGATTGATATAGATAGATAGAAGATAGATAGATATTGATAGATAGATAGATGATATTAGATAGATAGATAGATAGATAGAATGGAAGATGATAATAGATACATTAGATATGCGTGTGTGTGGACGACAGAAATTATTAGATATTAATCTGTATTACCTTAATTAATTCATATCCTGAGCACATCCTTTGACATCACAGGAGCAGATCAGATTTATCACTTTAATTAATCATTTCAGCGAACCATTATACCGTACTTGGTATTTGTGCTGATAATCCATCTTTTTTTTCTTTTTTTTTTTTTTTTTTTTTTTTTTTAGCTTGTCCGGCAGCCAGTGTACACGGAATAGACATCCAATTTGTACATAATTATTTCAATCTTCTAAACATCATTTACACAAGCGTGAATATTGTATACATAAATTTTAGATTGACATGTACTTGGAACTCACAAATAGGTGTATCTATACACTCAGAAGAACACGTAAGTATAGTATGCCTATGTAAAAAAAGGGTGTATGTGTATATTGAGGTGCGGAAGAATACACACACTCATACACATACATATATAGATAGATAGAGATGTTTTATCATCATTATCATTACTATTAACATTATCATCATTGTTGTTGTTATTATTATTATTATTATTATTATTATTATTATTATTATTATTATTATTATTATTATTATTATTATTATTATTATTATTATTATTATTATTATTATTATATTATTATTATTATTATTATTATTATTATTATTATTATTATATTATTGTTGTTGTTGTTGTTGTTGTTGTTGTTGTTGTTGTTGTTGTTGTTGTTTCTTCCTCTTCTTGTTTTCTTAACAGGTAATGGTTAACTAAGGGTCAGTTAAGTATTATATCTACTAGCATATGTCTGCTTATATACACACACACACACACACACACACATATATATATATATATATATATATATATATATATATATATATATATAATATATATATATATATATATATATATATATATATATATATATTATATATTTATATACATATATAATATATATATATATATATATATATAATTATATATATATATATATATATATATAACGACAGCACAGATAGTATTTATATTCATATATATATATATATTATATATATACATATATATATATATATATATATATATATAATATATAATATATATATATAATATTATATATATATATATATATATATATACATATATATATATAAATATAATATATATATATATATATATATATATATATATATATATATATATATATATATATATATATATATATATATATATATATATATATATATATATGTATGTATGTGTGTGTATATACTATTTTTAAAAATCTCCATGTTATATGAATAAATATATCAATCAAAACAAACTAAAAAAACTAACGATCCTAAAATATTTGCAACTCAAACGACCTCCATTACCATCAAAAATAAAACCCATAGAAACAACCTTTTAAAACTAAAATTCATGAATTGTAAAAGCTGTCATACTGACATTAAAACACTTTTTGACTTGATTTCAGGCCTTTTGATCAGTAATC
>NW_020870883.1:508244-515744 GCF_003789085.1 Penaeus vannamei | reverse complement strand
CCCTCCCCCATTCCACCTCGTCCTCCCTTCCACCCTCCACCATTCCCCCCTCCACCCTCGCCCTCCCTTCCACCCTTCCTTCCACCCTCCACCCTCCACTCGCCCTCCTCCACCTCGCCCTCCCTTCCACCCTCCCTTCCACCTCTCCTCCACCCTCGCCAGCCCTCACCCTACCAACTAACAAGATTACCTCCAGAACAGCCATTCCTCAGTTCACATGGTTTAATTTTTCAATTTTCTTATCGGCAATATCGAGACGAACAGAATCTCGGGAGAGACAATCCGATCCCTTTTTCGGAAGATTCTTCGACCGGAAAAAGGAGGGGGGGGGAGGAGGGAGGGAGGGAAGGAGGGAGGGAGGGAGGGAGGGGGGAGGGGGGGAGGTGGGGGCGTTGGGGCGTGAAAAATGCGGGTGTAAGTTGAGAAATGAGACGCTAAGGCAGCGATGGAGATGGTGGAGGGTGTTGGGGGGGGATGGGTGGGGGAGGTTGGGGTGGGGTGGGGGAGGTTGGGTGGAGAATGGGTGGAGGGTTGGGGTGGGGGAGGGGGGAGTGTGGGGTGGAGAATGAGGGGGAGTGTTGGGGATGGAGAATGGGGTGGAGGGGTTTGGGGTGGGGGAGGGGGAGTGTTGGGGATGGAGAATGGGGGGGATGGGGTGGGGAGGGGGAGTGTTGGGGATGGGGTGGGGGATTTTGCATTCGTTGTGGCATGCACTGTTAATAAAAGAAAGTGTATGTTGTGTGTGTTTTTTTGTTCTGTGTGATTAATGGATGCTGTTTATTCGGGCTGTGTTTAATGGTGGATGTGTCTGTATATCTTAGTGAAAAATATTTTGTTGCGTTGGTATATATATTTCAAGATTTATGTTAGAGATATACAGACACGTCCACCATTAAACTTTATTATTATTATTATCGACCCATTATTATTACTATTATATTATTTATCTTTTCTTTTTTTTCTTTCTCTTTTTCTTTTCTTTTTTTTTCCTTTTCTTTCTCTTTTTTTCTTTTCTTTCTCTTTTTTTTCTTTTCTTTCTCTTTTTTTTTAGGTTGGTTGCTGAATGATTGTGAATTTGTGAAGGAATTTGAAAATAATCTTTAAAAGTCCATTCAGAGGGTTATAATTACAATAAAAAATTATGAAGAATATACAGACGAAAGATCACTTAATTCATCAATTTAGATTTTGAAATCAATATAGCATTTCCTGATATTAGAATTAAGGCTCAATAAAGTGACTATCCTATTGAATTAGAAAAAAAATAATGACGGATTTTAAGCTAAACGATACTATCCTATAGAAAAAAAAAAATAATGACAGATTTTAAGCCAGATTTTAAGCTAAACGATACTATCCTATTGAATTGGAAAAAAAATAATGATAGATTTTAAGCCAATTTTTTTTTTTTTTTTTTTTTTTTAGCCAGAACGACATTTGGTGAACGAATATGAACGTTGAGGTATTGCACGTGTTGATAGACCATTGCACAGATGCACATAACCAGCTATATATATTCAGAACAGCATCGAGAAATTAATGATCTTATACCATATATGATCTGCATCTCCTGACGACGAATCAAGGAGAACATCGATCTTGCTTCAGAGAAAGTGCATAAGGACGATTATCCTCTGCAACACCGGACATCAGAGCAATGCAACGAAGACACACATCTATACGTGCAAACCCCCCCCTCCCCTGGCCTGGTATAATTCTACTCTCACCCTTATCCCCACGGATCGTAGAGTCGATTCTCCCATTTCCGAAGGCACTGAATGCTTTCCACGGCCTTGGTATATTCTACTCTCACCCTTATCCCCACGATCGTAGAGTCGATTCTCCCCATTCCGAAGGCACGGACGCCACTCGGGGGGGGGGGGGGGGGGGGGGGACATCGCTCTGCAAGAATGAATTATTGCAGCGTCTTCGCGAGGCGTTGCAGGCGTTCGCGGGAGTGACACGCGCTGATTTCTTACGAGGACTAACGAGCTTTGCAATGCGTTGATAAATTTACCCGGAGGAACGCAAGTCCGGGAGGCAAGACGGGGCAAGACGGAGCAAGACAAGGCAAGCAAAAGGAAAGGCAAGACGGAGAAGACAAGGCAAGACAAGCAAGACAAGGCAAGACGAGGCAAGACAAGGCAAGACGAGGCAAGACAAGGCAAGACGAGCAAGAACAAGGCAAGACAAGCAAGACAAGGCAAGACGAAGCAAGACAAGGCAAGAAGACGAAGACAAGGCAAGACGACAAGACGAAGCAGACAAGCAAGACCAAGCACGAAGCAAGACAAGCAGCAAGAAAGACAAGGCAAGACAAGGCAAGCAAGCAGACGAAGCAGACAAGGCAAGACGAACCAAGACAAACCAAGACAAGGCAAGACAGAGCAAGACTAACTTGGAAACCTTACTGTCTCGAAGTTTAGAGGCGAGTCTTCGGACTTCAAAGGAAAAGAATGGAAAGAGAAGAAGGAGGGAGAGAGAAAACGAATAACTAGGAGTAAATATAAAGAAAAGGAAGCGAAAATACAAAGATAGAAGAATGAAGTGTGAGAGAGAAAATTTAAAACAAGAGAAAAAAACAAAGTAAAGGAAAAGAAAGAGGATGATAAGAGAAGGAGGTGAGAGAGAAAAAGGACAAGAAAGAAAAGAAAATACGAATATGAAATAATGAGATGGGGAGAGAAAAGAACAAGAAGGAAAAAAATACAAATAATAGAAAAAAAGAAGGAAAAAAAGAGAAAGAAATGGAAGAAAAAAATGCAAGAATGAAAAAATAAAATGAAAAGAAAAAGAAAAACAAAGATAAAAGAATAAAGTGTGAGAGAGAAAATGAAAACCAAGAGAAAAAACACAAAGTAAAGAAAAAGAAAGGGGGTGGAAAGAGAAGGAGGTGAGAGAGAGAGAAAAAGGACAAGAAAAGAAAATACGAATATGAAATAATGAGATGGGGAGAGAAAGAGAACAAGAAGGAAAAAAATACAAAAAAATAGAAGAAGATAGAGGGAAAAAAGAGAAGGAAGTGGATAAGAGAAAAAAAAACAAGAATGAAAAAATACAAAGAAAAGAAAAAGAAAAACAAAGATAAAGGAATGAACTGTGAAAGAGGAGAACAAGAAGAAGAAAATATAAATAAAAGAACAAAACAGAGGAAAAAAGAGAAGGAAGTGGGAGAGAGAAAAAGAACAATTAAAAGAAAATACAAAGAATAGGAAAATAAAATACGAAGATAAAAGAATGAAGTGTGAGAGAGAAAAATAACAAAGAGGGAAAAAATACAAAGTAAAGAAAAAGAAAACAAATGAAAAGAGAAGGAGGTGAGAGAGAGAAAAAGGACAAGAAAGAAAAGAAAATACGAATATAAAATAATGAGGCGGGAGAGAGAAAAAGAACAAGAATGAGAAAATACAAAGAAAAGGAAAAGAGAAAGAAGGAAAAAAGAGAAAGAAATGGAAGAGAAAAAAACACGAATGAAAAAATACAAAGGAAAGAAAAAGAAAATACGAAGATAAAGGAATGAAGTGTGAGAGAGTAAAAGAACAGGAAGAAAATACTAAGAAAAGGGAAAGAAAATACGAAGATGAAAGAATGAAGTGTGAGAGAGAAAAGAACAAAGAGGGAAAAAATACAAAGTAAAGGAAAAGAAAACAAATGAAAAGAGAAGGAGGTGAGAGAGAGAAAAAGGACAAGAAAGAAAAGAAAATACGAATATGACATAATGAGATGGGGAGAGAAAAAGAACAAGAAGGAACAAAATACAAAGAATAGAAAGAGAAAGAGGGAAAAAGAGAAGGAAGTGGATGAGAGAAAAAAAACAAGAAAGGAAAAGAGAAAGAGAAAGAGGAAAAAAGAGGAGGTGGGAGAGAGAAAATAAAAAAAGAAAAATACAAAAGAAAGAGAGAAATACGAAAGATAGAAAAAAAATTATTTATGAGAGAGAAAGAGCAAGAAGGGAAAATACAAAAGAGGAAAAGAAAATACGAAGATAAAAGTAGGAAGTGTGAGAGAGAAAGAGAACATAAGGAGAAAAACAAAAAGGAAAAGAGAAAAGAGGAAGAAAAAAGAGGTGGTTGGGGAAAAAAGATGAGGAAAAAAGTAAAAGGAAGGTACACGATAGAGAGAGAACGAAAGAAAGAGGAAATACGAGAAAAATATAAATAAAAGAGAGAGAAAGAAATATAAGAGAAAATAAAAAGGAACAACTTGGTCAAAATAAGATAAAAATAAATAAATAAATAAATAAATAAATAAAATAAAGCAAGAAAGAAAGAAAAAACGTGCAGAAGAAGAGAGAACATACAACCAACCAAAAAAATAAAATAAAATAAGCTAAAAAAAAAAAGAGAGAACAAAAAGATAAACAGATAAAGAAAGGAAAGGTAAGTAAATAACAAACACAATACAACGTAAAAGAAAGAGAAAAAAAATAACGAAAATGAAAATGAAAAGCCACTCACGGAAATTCGTCCTAATTGAAAAGTCGAAACAAAAGCAATTATTTGAACGCCTTTTTCCAGCCTTCATAAGACATAGTAGGCAGTTCTGCGCCGAGTCCTCAGTCGGGCCTCTTATAGCAAGGCAGTGTGTTCGCTCAGTATTGCCCTCTCCTCCTCTCTCCCTTCTCTCCTTTCTTCCTTCTCCTCTGCTCTTCTGTCTCCTTTCTCTTTCTTCTCTCCCTTTCCCTTTCCTTTCCTTTCCTTTTCTTTTCTTTTCTTTCTTCTCTCTCTCCTCTCTCTCCTTCTCTTCCGTCTTTTTTCTTCTTTCTCTCCCTCTCCTTCTCTCTTTCTTCTTTCTTCTCTTTTCTTTCTCTTCCTTTTTCCTTCTCTTTCTTTTCCTTCTCATTCTCTTCCCCTCTTAAGTCTCCTTCCTTCCCTTTCTTTCTTCCTTCTCCTCTCTCCCTTCTCTTTCTTTTTCCTTATCTCTTCCGTCTCTCTTCTTTTCTCCTTTTTCTCTACTCCCCTCTCCTTTCTTCTCTCCTTTTCCCTCTTCACTCTCCCTTCTCCTCCTCTCTCCCTTTTCTTTATCTCTTTCGTCTCTCTTTCTCCCCTCTCTCTCCTTCTCCTATCCTCTCCCCACTCCCTTCTCTTCCTTTCCTCTCTCTTCTCCTTCACGAGTGGGTGGGAGGGACGGGGAGGGAAGGATAAGGGAGAGAGAGTATGTTGTGTGTATGAAAGGAAAGGTCAGAGGAAGATAGACAAATACACAACAAAACAGAGACTAACAGATCAAAATAGATATAAAAACAGAGAAGAGACACAAAACACAAAAGGGAAGGAGACAAAGAGAAAAAAACAAAAGATAGATGAAGAGCAATCAAGAGTGAGAGAGAGAGAGGCAGACAGAGAGAAAGAGAGACATAGTTATAGATCCTGTATACGTGCATTTCCCTCTCTATTCTCTCATTCCTTCTTGCAACATGATCCATACCTTTCATAAATTCTTAGCAAGAGAAAATATGAGAGAGAGGAGAAAGGGAATGGCCGCTAAATCATTTTTATCATAATTGACATTTTCTTGGCGAATCTATCAATCTGTGTGCCTGTCTGTCTGTGTCTGGAGGAAAACAGGAAAAAAGAAAATAGCCTCTTAAATCATCTTTGAACTCCTTGGCAATATCTTGGGATATTTGTTTATTCTTATAGTTTTCTGTCTTTCTCTCTCTCTCTCTCTCTCTCTCTCTCTCTCTCTCTCTCTCTCTCTCTCTCTCTCTCTCTCTCTCTCTCTCTCTCTCTCTCTCTCTCTCTCTCTCTCTCATCTATCTCTCTTCCTCTCTCTCTCTCTCTCCTCCTCCTCTCTCTCCTCTCTCTCTCTCTCTCTTCTCTCTCTCTCTCTCTCTCTCTCTCTCTCTCTCTCTCTTCTCTCTCTCTCCTTTCCTCTCTCCTCTCTCTCTTCTTATCTCTCTCTCTTCCATCCCGAAACATAATTTACATCCGGGATATTTTCCAAGCAAGAAGGGAAACGCAAGGGAAAACATCAGAGCAAGGAAAATTGGCCCTAAATCATGATTATCATACGGGACATTATCGCGCGAAATGGACTGCGGTTTTCCTCACCTTCTCTCTGTTTTCTTTATTTTTTTATTTATTTTTTTTTTTTGTCTCTATTTCACCTTTATTCGTTTTTCTTTCTCTTTCCTTGCAAGTATTGGTCAAGCGAGTTAATTGCATAGCTTGCAAGATGAAGATTAAAGTTGTTCTGTGATGGAGTGTTTTGATCTACGTTCCGATAGATACATAGATAGATAGATAGATAAATAGATAGATAGACAGATAGGTAGGTAGATATATGTTAGATAGATAGATAGATGGTAGATAGATAGATTGATAGATAGATGGATAGATAGATAGATGGATTGATAGATTTCTCTCTCTCTCTCCTCTTCTCTCTCTCTCTCTCTCTCTCTCTCCTCTCTTCTCTCTCTCTCTCTCTCTCTCTCTCTCTCTCTCTCTCTCTCTATATATATATATATATATATATATATATATATATATATATATATATATATATATATATATATATATATATATATCCATCTCTCTTTTAGCCACTAGCCCCCCAAAAAAAAATAATGAAAATAAATAAAATAAAAAAATCTTCCTCGCATTCCTCGGTAAATATTCAGGATCGAATGAAGTTAGAAGGCTAACTTGGAGCGCCTGTCTATCAGGAGGATCCTCGAGGAAAGGATTCTTCGCTCCAACACCTCCACATCCTCCAGCACTCATGATTTTTTTTTTTTTCTTCCCATTTAATGATTTTTTTTATTATTTTTTTTTAATATTTTTTATTATCATTTACCTTTTAATAATCTTTTTTATTATCATTTTTTTAATAATCTTTTATTATCATTTCCCTTTTAATAGACAATTTTTTTTATTATTATCTCCCTTTTAATATTATTTTCCTTTTATAATCTTTATATTTTCCATTTTGATAGACATTTTCTATTACATTTCCCTTTTATAATCTTTTTTATTATCATTTCTTTTTAATCATTTCCTTTTATATCTTTTTATTATCATTTCCTTTTAAATCTTTTTATTTATCATTTCCCTTTTAATAAATTTATTATCAATTTCCCTTTTAGACATTTTTTATCATTTCCTTTTACTTATTATCATTTCCCTTTTAATAGACTTATTTTTTTACGATTATGCTATCTCCATTCTCCTTGACAGTCGTTGCCAAAGACAGCAACGCATTTCTGCAAGTGACAGAAGGAGTTTTCTCATGACTCATAAGGAATTCATCTTTTCTTGATTTTGATTCAGGGTACCTTTGTTATTTTGAATATATAAATGTATGTGTGTATGTGTGTGTGTGTGTGTGTGTGTGGTGTGCTATATGATATAATGTGTGATGTTTATATATATATATATATATATATATATATTATATATATATCTGTGTGTGTGTGTGTGTGTGTGTGTGTGTGTGTGTGTGTCTATCCACATCCCCCCCCCCCAAAGCACCCCATCCCTATGAACGTTCTATGAAGGT
>NW_020870883.1:493244-495744 GCF_003789085.1 Penaeus vannamei | reverse complement strand
GTGGTGTGTGTGTGTGTGTGTGCGTGCCGTGCGTGCGTGCGTGCGTGAGTGCGTGCGTGCGTGCGTGCGTGCGTGTGTAGAGTGTGTGTGTCCGTGGTGTGTAATCGTTTTATCAATTTCCTTTATTGAATATTTTTTTCTAACTCATAAATAACAGCAGCAGTAGAACCACAATCCTATTTAAGTCCGTGTGTATCAAAACTAGATCTACCCTTGGTATAACTATTGACACGTTCCATGGACTAGAATGGGGTGAACGACCGCAGACAATGAGAGATTCAATTAAAAGAGAACAATTAAAAAGAACAAAAGTAAATTGTGAAAGGGATGGTTGTATAAGTGGTTGTCTGTGTCGTGATTTCGTAGTAATTACGTCAGTGAGAGTAGTAGAAGCGTCATTGGTCAGATGGTACAACGACACAGCCAAAGGTACAATACAGTATAGTATTAAATGACGAAAAGTTATTTTTTGTTCATCTTTGGAGTAACAGCATCTATGATACGCACATACCTATGTCTAAAAAAGACGAAAAGAATATATCGTATATGTCAAGAAAAGAAGAAGAAAAAGAACCAGAAGAAGAAGGAAAAGGAGGAAAAGGAACAAGAACAAGAAGGAGGAAAAGGAAAAGAAGAATAGGAAAAGAGAAAAGTAGAGCGCAAACTTTAGCAATATTCGAACCTTTATAGTTTATTCTTAAGTCCTCAATTATAGTTAAATTGGCGGTTCAGATATTCTTGTAATTAAGGATGCCCTTTTAGCATCGGGGCTTTTTTTTAGGACTTGTTTAGAACACGTTAGCCTTTTGGTTTGTTCTCCTTTGTTTACACTCTTGACAACTAAAAACAGTGTTGTGTAGCTAAGACTATGAACAATAGTAATAACGTAGTTACTTTGTATTTGGGTTGAAAAAAAAAAGTTATAGGATAATCATGCAGTTGCAACATTGAATGGTAGATTGTAGAGGTTAATGATGATGTGAATAAGTACATAATGATATATAATGACGTCTAATATATTAATGCAAATAGTTAGATGGTATGTGGCAACCTAACAGATATATTATAAATGGGTATAATATTCCTGAATGGTAATAAAGTGTACAATGATGATTGTGGCAAATATGAATAACACATATCACACGACACACACAACACAGACACAACCGAACTACAGATCACACACACACAACACACACACAACATACCATATATACATAACATACATACATACTAACATACTATACATACATACATCCCACAGATAATAATAACATACATAAATACATACATATAGAAGATAGGATAGATAGATAGATATACGATAATGATAAGATTGTGTTTGTATATAATAGGTGAAATACATCAACATACGTACTGATGTATGTAATGAGAAAATTTAATAAATGATACATACTGATAGGATGATCGGTAAATAATGATAGAGAAATAATAAGCAATAAGTACCTATATAATAATGATATAAGTTATATCATAGTATTAGTAAGATATTAATGATGATGTAATGTTATATAAGACAATAAATGACTCTAAATTTTAAGTAATATATGGTTATGTCAACAAATCAATAAAAAAATATATATTCACGTAATGGTAATGAATTAACGATGATAATAGTGAGAGAAGTAGAAGGGAAATACAAGAGAAACAGGAGAAACAGAAATGGTCCGTGTTGGCTAGAAAAATAAATAATAATAACATAAAGAAGAAAAACTGTTTATGTGAATTTTTTGTTTAGAATATAGATACGAAGAATCAAACTTTTTTTTTTTTTTTTTTGTTTTTTATTTTTTTTGTTTTTTTTGGGTTTTGAAGAGAAATCGAAAACCATGATAAAAAGAAAGAAATTTATTGTTTATTGTTATTTTTTTTCTGTCCAAAAGACCGTGGATTCTTAGGCAAAAAAGAACAATACTCATTTTTATAATAGTTTTTATTCCCCCTTAAGAGAAGGTTTATCTGCAGATAATTTTATGGAAATTTGTATCTTTTTCCCTTTTTTTCATGAGAAGAAAAAATAAAGGAAAAACATTTTTGCTTTTACTTTTTTTTTTAGAATATTGTGATTTTTTTGTCTTGTTTTATATTTTTTCTCTGCTCTCTCTTTCCCTTCACATTCACAATGAGATTAGTTTTATATTTTTTTCTTTATTTATTTTTTCTCCTTTTCCCTTTAATTATCCAAATATCTATTTTCCCTCATATTTAAGGGACTAAAAAGAGTAATTGAGTTAGTTATGGACGGGAAATTAGGTAATTTTGGGGTCCATTCTGGGGTCAGAAGATTGCCTCAAAACTTCTTGTTTTATTTTTTCTTTGTTTATGATCATGGACTGGTTTCCTCTTTTGATTAAAGATCTTATCGTTATACAACTAATTTTCTTTGAAGTTATATACAATTGGGAAATAAATATAGACAAAAAGGTCAAATGAATATAACCGTAATGGGTCAGAGATTTTTATCAAGAAAATGTTTTTC
>NW_020870883.1:479944-491816 GCF_003789085.1 Penaeus vannamei | reverse complement strand
ATATATATGTATATGTATATGTATATATATATGCATTCATACATACATCCATACATCCATCCATACATACATACATAAGTGCATACACAGACAGACACAAAATACTCACACACACACACACACATACACATACATATGTGGTGTGCGCGCGCGCGCGTGTGTGTGTGTGTGTGTCTGTGTACGTTGTGTGCGTGTACGTGTGTGTGTGTGTGTGTGTGTCTGTGTATGTACGATTGTACATATATATGTATGAACCGATGGACGGATGGATGTATCTGTGAATCAATTTCATTCTCTCTCCGCATCTGCATTGTCCTAACCCTTCTCTGGCAAAATTAATATGGACGAAATATATTCAATGGTGTTATTCCATCATCACCATAATTAGTTTTCTGTTATTGTTCATGATCATTGCAAACCGAAATGAATTCAAAACAATGTTGGAAGAAGAATTTGCGAAACGTCCATGTATATTGTTTTATGTTTTGTTTGCATGTGTGTATATATTCATCTATCTATCAGTCTGTCTGTCTGTCTGTCTGTCTCTACCTACTTTCTCTTCTCATTCTTCCTTTCTTTATGTCTCTCTTTCCTATCTGTTATATATACATATTGTATGTCCTATCTGTCTGTCCTCTGTCTATCTCATCTCTCTACTCTATCTAATATCATCTTTATCCTTCTCTTTTCTATTCTATTGCCCACAATATTGATGTTTCTCTCTCTCTCTCTCTATCTATCTATCTATCTATCTATCTATCTATCTATCTCGTGTTCTCCCTATTTGTTTTGTTATCCCATCATCATCTGGTATCATCTGCCTTTATCACAAATGTCATATTTTAACAAAAAAAAAAAAAAAAAAATCAGCTGATATATTTTTATGCAGGCAGAGCGACCCATTAGGTAATATCACGCATGAATGTGAAAATGCCTAGTTGGCACCTCTTTTGGCGCAGGTCGTTGGCAACACTGCATGACACGTGGCAGCCAATACTCATGCTTTTCGGTTCACTGAGGGAAATAACTGGTTTTATTGTCTCTGTAATGCGAAATGCCTTTGTTTCCACTGTGTATTATTTCTTTTGTTTCTTGTAGTTATGTCTGTTTTTTTTTTTTTTTTTCTTTTTTGTTTTTTTTTTTTTTTTTTTTTTTTTTTTTTGGTTCTTCTCTTCTTTCCTCTCTCCTTCTCTCTCTCTCTCTCTCTCTCTCTCTTCTCTCTCTCTCTCTCTCGCTTCTCTCTCTTCTCCTCCCTCCCCTCTCCTCTCTCCCTCCACCCTCCTCCTCCACCCCCTCCTCCCACATATCTCCCTTCCCCCTCCTCCCACCCTCTCCCCAATCCCCAAATCCATCAAACGCCCAAACAGCTGATTCGAAAACAGCTGATTCGAGACCCTAACCAATCATACTAACAAGCGTGCTCTAACATCCAACGCAGCGACATCACAATCAAAAAGACGAACGTAATGTATCGATCACCGGGCATGCAAAAATTGTACCGTCTGCAAACACAACGGGACGAAAAGCAATGGGAAAAGACGAAGATGAATTTGGGAGGGGAGGGAGGGAAAAGGGGAGATATAGGGTATGGTTAAGGAAAGGGGGAAAGGGGAAGAGAGAGAGAAAGGGGTTTGAGGATAAGGTGTGAAGGAAGAGGGATATAAGGGGAGGTGAGGAGGCAAGGAGAACAAAGGAGAAAGGGGGAGGAACTAAGAGGAATGAGGGAGGAAGGGGGACTAAGAAGACAAGGAAAAAAAGGGAAAGCCGAAGAACCAGGGAGAAAGGTATAGGAGGTAAAATGGCAAAGAAAAGGGGATAGGATCTAAGAGAAGGAAGAAAGGGGGCTAAGAAGAACGGAAAAGAAAGGAACTAAGAAAAGAGAGAAAGGGGGAGAAGCTAAGGAGAACAAGAGAAAAGGGGAAGGACTAAGAAGGAGAGAGAAAGGGGGAGGAGCTAAGAAGAACAAGAGAAAAAACGGGGAGGGGCTAAAACAAGGGAAAAAGGGTGTGTCAAAAAGAATAAGAGAAAAGTGGTAGAAAATGCGAGGATATGAAAAACGAAAATAAAAGGGAGGAGCTATGACGAACAAGGGAAATAGGGGGAAGGACTAAGAAAGAACAAGGAAAAATGGGGGAGGAGTTAAGAGAATCAAGGAAAATAAGGAACTGAGTAGAAAGAAAGAAAATGGGAGGAAGTAATAACAAAAGAGAAAGGGAAAGGAGTTAAGAAGAATAAAGGAAAGGGGGAGGAGCTAAGAACAAGGAGAAAGGGGAGGAGCTAAGAACAAAGAGAAAAGGGAGGAGCTAAGAAGAACAAAGGAAAAAAAGGGGAAGAGCTAAGAAAAAGGGAGAAAGGGGGAGAAGCTATGAAGAACAAAGGAAAAAGTGGATAAGAGCAAATACGAATAACAGAGACAGTGGAAAGAACGATGAACAAGAGCGAAAAGGTTGAGGAGCTAAGAAAAGGAGAAAATAGTGAGGTAAAAAAAGAAGAAGAGAGAAAAGGGGGAGGAGCTAAAAAGAACAAAAGAGAAAAGGGAAGAAGAAAAGAAGAAAAAACAGAAAGGACAGGAGGGGAGGAGGAGGAGGAGGAGGAGGAGGAGGAGGGGGGAGGGGAGAAGGGGGAGGGAGACCAGGGGGGGAGGGAGGGGGGGAAGGGAGGAGATATCCTATTCTTCCTCACAGATATTTTCTCATCTTGAGGCACGGGGGCGGGGGGGGGAGGGGGGGGATAGAAGGGAGCCAGGAAAAAAGGAATAAGACCTAAGGTAAATAGGAGGGGAAGATAATCAGGAGCTAAAGGAAGAGGGGAAGGTGGGAGAGGGGAAGGAGGGAGAGGGAGGGGAGGAGAGAAAGAGGGAGGGTTATAACGAGGACGAGGGATGAAAGGAAAGGGGAGAGGGAAGGGGAAGAGGGGAGGTTAAGCGAGGGGAAGGGGGGGAGAGAGGAGGAAGAGGGGAGGGTATATGAGGTAAGGATGGGGAGAGGGGAAGAGAGGAAAGGTATATGGGGTATGAGGAAGGAGGGGAGAGGAGGGAAGAGGGTGTATAGCGAGATGAGGGGAGAGGGATGAGAGAAAGAGGAAGAGGGGAGGAGGGAGAGAGAGGAAGAGGGAGGTATATCGAGGGAGGAGGGGAAGGGAAGGGTACAACGAAGATACGAGGGGCAAAAAAAGGGGAAAGGCAGAGAGAAAGAGAGGAGAGGAGAAGAGAGGGGGGCGGGGGGTAGGTAAGAGGTATCCGATCCCGCTTCGAGGATATTTCCTCATCTGGCGCCGTATTGTCTGCGGATACCTGAGACACAAAGAGGACAAAGGTAAGGCGAAGGAGGAGAAGACACGCGGGCGGGGAGTGTGAAGGGGAAGGCGGGGAGGAATTCCTCTCCTCGGGAAATATGAAGATCGATTTGGCGAAGGGGGAAGGGGAGGAGGGGAGGGAGAGGAAGAGGAAGGGAGGGATGGGGAAGGGGCGATGTGGGAGGGATGGGGGGAGGGGTAAGAGGGAAAGAGAGGGAAGGGGAGATGGGGAGGGAGTAAGAGGGAAGGGGAGGAGAGGGGGTGAGGAGGGAAGTTAAGTATAAGTTACACACACGCAAACACACACGCGCGAACGCGCGTGTGTGTGTGTGTATGTGTGTGTGTGTGTGTGTGTGTGTGTGTGTGTGTGTGCGTAAAGCGTGTATGTATATATATATATATATATATATATATATATATATATATATATATATATATATATATATATATAATATGCATATACACAACATATTTACATGTGTGTATATGTATACATTTACATACATATACATACGTATACATACATATATACAAACACCATACCTTCTAAAGTGATTCGGGTTCTCTAAAACGACCGGCATTTCCAGCGTTTGCAGTGGACACGTGGGAGTGATATATGCAGGCCATGTTTTCTCTTATGATTTGGAAAAGAGGATGATGTACAGGAAGCGAGAGGGAGAGAGACAGGGAGAGAAAGAAAGATTGTTGTCTGAAAAAGGGGGGGCGTGAAAGGAGAGAGGAGAGAGAGGGAGGAGGAGAGAGAGAGGAAGGAGGAAGGAAGGAGGGAGAGGGAGGAGAGGAGAGGAAGGAGGGAGGAGAGAGAGAGAGAGACTGGAGAGATGGAAAGAGAGATAGATGAAGAGGAGGGGAATGGAAGAGAGGGGGGAGAGAGGAGGAGAGAGAGAGAAAGAGGAGGGAGGGAAGAAAGAAGAAAGAGAGAGAGAGAGAGAGATAGAGAAAGAGAGAAAAGAGGGAGGAGGGAGAAGAGAGAGAGAGAGAGAGAGAGAGAAGAGAGAGAGAGAGAGAGAGAGGAGAGAGAGAGAGAGAGAGAGAGAGAGAGAGAAGAGACAGAGAATACCAGACAGACAAACAGATAAAGAAAGAAAGAGAGAGAGACTGACTGACGGACAGACAGAAACACAGGCAGACAGAGAAACAGACAAATAAACAGAAACAGACACAGAGAGATGAAAGAAACAAACAAAACAAAGGGGGGGATAAGAAACTTAACAGTACCACAATTAACAATTAACAATACCACAACGTATAAACAACATGATAAACATAACAATGAAAATTAACACCACAACACGTAAACAACATGAATAAACTTGATCATGTTCCATTTCCCCCCCCCCCCCCCATCTCCCCCATTTTCTGAAAACGGAAGGACAGAGAGTCTCTTTCTTTCACTCTCTCTCTCTATCTATCTATCTATCTATCTATCTATCTATTTATCTATCTGTCTGTCTGTCTATCTATGCATCTTTCTCTCCAGTTGTCTATCCATCTTTCTATCTATTGATCGATCGATCCTTATTTGTCTCTCTTTCTATGTTTATTCTCTCTCCCTCCCTCTCTCTCTCTCTCTCTCTCTCTCTCTCTCTCTCTCTCCTCTCTCTCCTCTCTCTCTCTCTCTCCTCTCTCTCTCTCTCTCTCTCTCTCTCTCTCTCCTCTCTCTCTCTGTCTATCTACCTATCTATCTATCTATCCATCATCTATCCCTACCCCTCTCTCTCTCTATCTATCTATCTATCTCTATCTCTATATCTATCTATCTATCTATCTATCTATCTATCTATCTGTCTGTCTATTATCTCCCTCTCTATCTATCTTCCTTTCTCTCTCTCTCTCGCTCACTTTCTCCCCTTGAAGAAAACAAGGAAATCTAAAAAAAAAAAAAAAAAAAAAAAAAAAAAAAAAAAAAAAAAAAAAAAAAAAACACTGCCATCTCGAAAGCTCTGTTCCTGCTTGCTTGCACACACGTAAGGAGCCTCCGGACCAAGCAAACCACGCGTGAATGATGTGGTTTTACGACTTGATTCACTGTTCCTCCCGCGTGCTTGCTTGGCGATGGATGTCAGCCAAAGGATATGTTCTTGAAGGAGGATTTGTCGAGGTGAATAGAGTGTTTTTTTTTTTTTTTTTTTTTTCGGTGTTTTTTTGGGGGGTGGGGGGTGTGGGAGGGGGGTCTGTGTGTGTGTGTGTGTGTGTGTGTGTGTGTGTGTGTGTGTGTGTGTGTTGTGTGTGTTTTGAGTGTGTGTCTGAGGAGGTTGGGAGAGGAGGGGACGTGTATATGTGTTTGTTTGTGTATATATATTATAATATATATAATATTATATATATATATATATATATATATATATATATATATATATATATATATATATATATATATATTATATAATATGTATATATATATATGTACATGTATATGTGTGTATGTATGTATGTTATATATATGTATATGCTGTCTTTTTCTATTTTTTCTTTTTTTTTGGGGGGGGGGGTCGTTTCGTCAAAAATATGGGAGAGAAGAAAATGTGTGTGGTGTATGTGCGTGTGTGTTAATTTTTTTCTCTTTTTTTCTCTTTCCTAAAAGACAAATCGACATAAAGGAAAATAGAGTGAGAGAGAAGAGAGAAGAGAGAAAGGGAAAAAGAAGGAAAGAAAGAGAGAGAGTGTGTGTGCGAGAGAGAGAGAGAGAGAGAGAGAGAGAGAGAGAGAGAGAGAGAGAGAGAGAGAGAGAGAGAGAGAGAGATAGATAGAGAAGAGAGAGAGATAGAGAAGAAGAGAGAGATAGATAGATAGATAGAGAGAAGAGAAGAAGAGGATAGAGATAGATAGATAGAGAGAGAGAGCGAGAGAGAAAGAGAGAGAGAGAGAAGAGAGATAGAGATAGACAGACAGACAGACAGACAGAGCAGTTAAAACACCATCCTTCTCATCCTCTGAAATGCTATATATCCACAAGCCTTGAGTTTTCTCTTTCTTGAATGGAGAATGAATGACAAGGGAAATTCGACCTTAACTCAATCCCTTTGCAAGAGAGGAGAATGCAGGATATGATATATATTTTTTTTCTTTATGTAATACTCTGCAACGTCGGAAAATTCGAGCTTCCATTTATGTGAGAGAGATTAGGTGGACAAAAAATAATAATTAATAAAAAAAAAAAAAAATGTTCCATGTCGGAATTCTTCATGTCAGACGAAACTGTTGTTTACGAATTATTGTTATTATTATTATTATTATTATTATTATTATTATTATTATTATTATTATTAATCATTATCATTATTATTATTATTATTATTATTATTATTATTATTATTATTATTATTATTATTATTATTATTATTATTATTATTATTATTATTATCATTATCATCATTATCATTATTATTATCATTATTTGTGAACAATACAAAAAAGAAAAAGAAACGGCAAAAGCAAGGACAAAAACGGGGAGAGAGAGAAGTATACATAAAAAAAATAAAAATGCCAAATGAACAGATAAATAGACAAGTTTAAGAACAAGACAAATTAGTGCATATTTAAGAAACAAGACAAATTAGTGCATATACATGAATCCTTATAATGTTTATCTCCGCCTGTGCATACGAATGTTTTGCCTGAAAGTCCAATAAACTACTTAACTACCAATTAATGTTTATGTCACGTTGTGGGAATTCCTGGAGCTTCGATGTTTATTCATGAAACTGCTGGAACTGAGAGCTTCACTGGCCTTCGTTTCAGAGAAATAGCTTCGTCTTTTTGTCATTCTTTCTGGTTCCGTTTCTTTTTTATTCTTCCTTTTCTTTCTTTCTTTCTTTTCTTCTTCCTTTTCTCCTTCGCTGATGGAGCTGGAACTGAGAGCTTCACTGGCCTTCGTTTCAGAGAAATAGCTTCATCTTTTTGCCATTCGTTCTGTTTCCGTGTCTCTTTTCTTCTTCTTCCTTCTCTTCTTCCTTTCTCCCTTTCCATCTTTCTCCTTCCTTTCTCACAGAAACGCACGTATGAAAAGGAAAAGTGTTTGATAATAGATAACTATAATAATCAAAGAAAGGGGTGGGGTTGATAGAGACAGGAGAAGATGAAACAAACAGAGAGAGAGAGAGAGAGAGAGAGAGAGAGAGAAAGAAAGAAAGAAAGAAAGAGAAGAGAGAAAAAAAAAAATATATATATATATAACGTGAGACAAACATAGAGAAATGAGAGAGAGGATGAGGAATGGATGAAAACAAAGAGAAAGAGCCAAAAAAAAAAGTGAGACAAAGAAGAGAGGGACGAGAGAGAGAGAGAGAGAGAGAGAGAAAAAGATAGTAATCATCCTTCTCATTCAGGAAAATGTATATTGAATCGTTTAATGAAGAAGTCTTGAGTTTTCCTCTTTTCCCGAGTGCAGAATGGAGAGCAGGGAAGAGTCGACCTTAACTCAATTCATTTACAGGGGAGACAGAGTTATACAGAATAGGAAAAAAAAAAGTCGCATCTTACCTGTGTCAATTGAACGTTTTCGTGTGACGGAGATTGCGTCGAAAAATACCTGTGTCAATTTGAAACGTTTTTCGTGTGACGGAGATTGCGTCGAAAAATACCTGTGTCAATTTGAAACGTTTTCGTGTGACGGAGATTGCGTCGAAAAAATACCTGTGTCAATTTGAAACGTTTTCGTGTGACGGAGATTGCGTCGAAAAATACCTGTTCAATTTGAAACGTTTTCGTGTGACGGAGATTGCGTCGAAAAATACCTGTGTCAATTTGAAATTGCGTTGTCAATTTGAAACGTTTTCATGTGACGGAGATTGCGTCGAAAAATACCTGTGTCAATTTGAAACGTTTTCGTGTGACGGAGATTGC
Source organism: Penaeus vannamei (assembly GCF_003789085.1). Lineage (NCBI taxonomy): Eukaryota > Metazoa > Arthropoda > Malacostraca > Decapoda > Penaeidae > Penaeus > Penaeus vannamei. Next base: position 483,659 of record NW_020870883.1, on the reverse strand, counting down.
GTCGAAAAATACCTGTGTCAATTTGAAACGTTTTCATGTGACGGAGATTGCGTCGAAAAATACCTGTGTCAATTTGAAACGTTTTCTCTTCATGTGACGGAGATTGCGTCGGAAAAAAAGAAAGAAAATAAGAGAACATGTTGCGCAAAACTTACATTGTATATGTTCAGTGTAGACGGAACTGTTCAAGTTCACTGAATTTCCCTTTGAACAAGACTGAAAGAAAAGGAAATAACGGAACTGTTCACAGGATATTTCCCTTGAACAAGACTGAAAGAAGAGGAAATAACAAGTGAGGAAAGGGGGGTATACATGAATCATATTTCCGCTTGTTTGTCTCTGCATGTGCATACGAAAGTGTTGTCTGAAAGTCCAATTTCCTACCAAGCGCCGAGTAATGTTTATGTCACGCTGTGTGAATTCGTGGAGCTTCGATGTTTATTCATGAAGGAGCTGGAGCTGGAACTGAGAGCTTCACTGCCCTTCGTTTCAGAGAAATAGCTTCGTCTTTCTGTCATTCGTTCTTCTGTCTCCGTTTCTTTTTCTTCTACTTTTTTTCTCTTTCTTCTTCCTTTTCTCCTTCGCTGCTGGAGCTGGAACTGAGAGCTTCACTGGCCTTCGTTTCAGAGAAATAGCTTCATCTTTTTTCCTTCTTCTTCTGCTTCCGTCTTCTTCTTCTTTCTTCTTTCTTCTTCTTCCTTTTCTCCTCGCTGATGGAGCTGGAACTGAAAGCTTCACTGTCCTTCGTTTCAGAGAAATAGCTTCATCTTTTTGTCCTTCGTTCTTCTGCTTCCGTTTCTTTTTTTTTTTTTCTTCTTCTTTTTTCTTTTTTTCTTCTTCCCTTTCTCTCTCGCTGATGGAGCTGGAAATGAGAGCTTCACTGCCCTTCGTTTCAGAGAAATAGCTTCATCTTTTTGTCATTCGTTCTTCCTTTTCCGTTTCTTTTTTTTCTTTTTTCCTTCTCTTATTCCCTTTTCCCTCGGTCTCCATCTTTCTCCTTCCTTCTCACAGAAACGCACGTATGAAAGGAAAAGTGTTGATAATAGATAACTATAATGATCAAAGAAAGGGTGGGGTTGATAAGAGAAGGAGAAGATGAAACAAACGAAGAGAGAGAGAGAGAGAGAGAGAGAGAGAGAGAGAGAGAGAGAGAGAGAGAGAGAGAGAGAGAGAAGAGAGAAGAGAGAGAGAGAGAGAGAGAGAAAGAGAGAGAGAGAGAGAGAGAGAGAGAGAGAGAGAGAGAGAGAGAGAGAGACAGAGAGACAGAGACAGAGACAGAGACAGAGACAGAGACAGAGACAGAGAGAGAGACAGAGAGACAGAGAGCGAGAGAAAGGACCATAACAACCCATCCCAACCAACGACGTATTCAGCGAATTAGTCAGTGAAGAAGCCGACTTTCCCCTTTCGCGAATGCAGTTAGGAGGACAAGGGAATCGATAGTGATGCGGGCGGTTAATTTGCATAAGAAATTACTTTAAAGAAAAAGAATAAGTTAAAGAAAGAGGAGAAGAAGGTTCGGGCGGTCTCTGACACTGAAACATCTGGAAGATTCTATTTCAAGGAATACTTATAACCTCTTTGGTCTGTTTATGTGACAGAGCTTATGTCTGGGAATAAAGTGTATGCTGGTTATATTAATGTATGAGGTATTCCCGTCAGACGAAATGGTTCAAGTTCACAGATTATCTTTCTTAGGCCAAATATCCTGACAGCGGGAGGGGGGGGGGGTATTAAGAAAGAGAGATATGAATAGAGATATACAGAACGAAAGAGGCGTAGAGAGAAACTAAATAAAAAACTAAAGGAGTAAGAGGGAAACAACCAAACAAAAAAAAACAAACAAACATGTGGAATAAACCGACAACACCAAATTTCAAATTCGTGTATAGAAACAGACACAAAAAAGCAAAATAATGATGATAATAATAAGAGTAATGGTACTGACAACAGTGAATAGAAATACAAAATCAAAAAAATATACATAGGATCATTCAAAACAGAAAGAAAAAAAGAATATATATATATATATATATATATATATATATATATATATAATATATATCAAAGAAAAAATAATATACATATACATAAATCTTCAAAGAAAAAAACATATATAAATCCTTCAAAGAAAAAAATATACATATATATAAATCCTTCAAAAAAAAAATACATAAATCCTTCAAAGAAAAAATAACATATACATAAATCCTTAAAAAAATATAGAATACAATATAAATCCTTCAAATAAAATAAATAATCCTTCAAATAAAAAAAATAGTTATACATATATATAAATCTGCATAAACTGAATTCCTGCACGTTTGACCCCGCCCACGCGTACAAACAGACCAACTGACTGCTCAATTTCCCACTAACCTTCGTCCTGTGTATACCTTGTGTTGTGATTCATTGAGACTTTTCTGTTCATTCATAAAACCGATGGAGTTGAGAGCTGAGCGAGTATCTTGGCCCTGTCCTTGTCTTGGACCGAAGGAACCTCGTCAGAAACGGTCCTTGTTTATACAGTTTCTTGTCTTATTCTTTTTTCTTGTCTTTCTCTCGTTTTTTTTCTTTTTCTCCTTCGTTTTCTTTTTTCATGACGGAAATTGAGATGGATGGAAAAGGGGGAGAGAATTTGGAATGATAAAAAGGTGAGGAGAAGGCAGAAAGGGGAGAGAAAGTAAGACAGGGAGACAGATTGATGTACAGATAACAGACAGGCAGAGAGGTGGAGAGAGAAGGGAGGGTAACCACTTTCTTATTCAACTGATTAGAGAAGAGAGAGAGGGAGAGAGAGGGAGGAGGGAGAGGAGAGAGAGGGAGAGAGAGATAGAGAGAGAGAAGAGAGAGAGAGAGAGAGAGAGAGAGAGGAGAGAGAGATAGAGAGAGGAGAGGGAGAGAATAGAGAGAAAAGAGAGAGAGAGAGAGAGGATAGACAACAAACAGGCAGACAGAAACAAAGAAACAAAAAGCCAGGAACAAACAGAAAAAAACAAAGATCACACCTAACCAATAACCAGACAAAAAAAAAGAAAAAAAATCCATACAAACACAATTTTTTAGGCAAGTTTATCTCCCACTGTACATTCAAACGCGCACCATTTGTTTACGTACGGAGCTCACAGCCAAACACCACCAGCCTGTTGAGCTCCCGCTGTCCGTGAGTCCGTGGAGCTTCTACGTGTATTTATAGAGCCGTTAGAGCTGGGACTGAGAGCTTTGAGAGCTTCATTGTCCTTGGTCCCCGGGGGCTTTTTCTCCTGAGACTGACCCTGAGGAAAACTGTTTGTTATGATTATTTTGTTTCGTTCTGTTTGCATTTTCTTTCCGTCTTTTATTATTATTATTATTATTATTATTATTATTATTATTATTATTATCATTATTATTATTATTATTATTATTATTATTATTATTATTATTATTTATTATTATTATTATTATTTTTTTTATTATTATTATTATTATTTATTATTTATGCTCCTTTTTTATCTCTCACACAAACAGATGAAAGGTTTGGAGAAGGGAGAAGTTTGATTATGCAGTCAGAGGAAGGAAGAAAGGAGAGAAAGAGAGAGACACAAAAGAAAAGGTGAGATTAACGAACAGAGAAGAAAGAGAGGAGGACGGAGGAAGGATAAAAGAAGAGAGAAAACGAAAAAAAAGGAGACTAACAAACAGATTAGAAAGAAAAGAACGGAGGAAGGAGGAA
>NW_020870883.1:464944-469944 GCF_003789085.1 Penaeus vannamei | reverse complement strand
CATGAGGGATGAGGGAGGATGATATAATGGAGGGTTGGGGGTGGAAAGGGGAAGGGGGAAGGGGGGAAATAATGCGAATTGTGTGGATGTAATAGTGATCAATGGTAGACATGTTAGTACCCCCTTTTGTAAAAGGATTAAAAGTGGTTAGATAAAGAAAGCACAGATGGTTATGACGACAGTACCTATATTTACAGGAAACAGTCATAATACATCTCGATAAATACCCTGTACGATAATATACAACCATACCATACAACCAGTACCAATAGATAGACAATATGGATAGATAGGTAGATGTATTTAAACCAAGACAGACGAACTGAGAGAAATAAAGAGGGAGCAGTAAATGTGCATGTAATTCGCAGTTCCTGTGATATTAAGGTCAATGTAGGAACAATTATAGTGTTTTTCCACAATGACAACAATCCGAGATGTAGTTTCTGTACACAGCTGATGCACGTTGCAACTGTTGCAATATGGAGTTCACGGCATCTATTTCTGTTTCGAAAGAAAAAGAGGAGATAAAACAATAGAAGAAAAAGAAAGAGCAGAAAGAAATAAAGAAAGAAGAGACACAAAAGAAAGAAAGAAAAGAAGAGACACAGAAAGAGAAAGAAAAGAAAAGAGACACAGAAAGAAAGAAAGAAAAGAAAGAGACACACAGAAAGAAAGAAAAAAAGAGACACAAACAAAGAGAAAAAAACGAAAAAGAAATATCGAAAAAAAAGAAAGAAGGAAAGCATCACGAAACAGCAAATCGTAGAATTGCAGAATCGCAGAAAACAGAGCGAAGTAATGTGAAAGAGAGAGAGAGAGAGGGAGGGAAGGGGAGGGGAGGAGGGGAGAGAGAAAGAGAGAGAGAGGAGAGAGAGAGAGAGCGAGAGAGAGAGAGAGAGAGAGAGAGAGAGAGAGAGAGAAGAGAGAGAGAGAGAGAGAGAGAGAGAGAGAGAGAGAGAGAGAGAGAGAGAGAGAGAGAAGAATGCAAAGAAAAACCTGCAACTCAAAAGAAAATGATAATTGTGAAAATGGTTTCCTGTTTGAAGTCCACTCTGTTTTACTCCCGTTTCGAATTGGAACAACAGCGCTGGTTGCATAACGGGAGAAACCATCCACTCTCCTCTCCTTTTCTCCTCTCTCTCTCTCTCTCTCTCTCTCTCTCTCTCTCTCTCTCTCTCTCTCTCTCTCTCTCTCTCTCTCTCTCTCTCTCTCTCTCTCTCTCTCTCTCGTCTCCTCTCTCTCTCTCTCTGTAATCTCTCCTCCTTACATAGACACACTCACGCTGCACCACCAATTTGGCACACCTGTCACCACCTGTCACCACCTGTGCATACGATCCGCCATCTGTCACCACCTGTGCATACGAGCTCGGGTGTTGTTTTTTCATTATTCTGTGTTGAAGGAAGAAAAAAGAAGAAGAAAGGAAATGAAAAAAGAAGAACACACACACACACACACACACACACACACACACACACACACACACACACACACACACACACACACACACATATATAATATATATATATATATATATATATATATATATATATATATATATATACATAACATATATACTTAAAATCACACTACGGAATGTTAAGAATTATTCCTACCTTCTTTCCCTTTCCTTTACAGCATGCACGTATTGTAGCATGTATGTACGTATGTATGTATATATATATGTGTTATATATATGTATATGTATGTGTATGTTATGTTATGTATTGGCATGTTTGTATGTTCACTGCAACAGGAACAACGAAGGAAGGGCAAGAAAAACACACGTTCCTGTTTTCAATCTGTTCATTACGTTATGTTCACATATACGAAAACTCACCTTATATTTATGGAAACCAAAGGGATAAAAAGAGAGAGAGAGAGAGAAGGTATACAGACAGAAAGAGATAGACAGACAAAAGAAGAAAAGAAAAGAACAGACAAATATATAGACATAAAGAGAGATATTTAGACAAAGAGCAACCAAGAGCAAACATCAGATAAACAAAGCCATACACACAAACAAACAAACAAAAACATAAACAATCGCGGAAGGAGAAGAAATCAGGATCTATGTCGATCAAAGACTATATACGAAAGATAGAAAATCAAGGCAAAAATCTGTGATCCCCAACGGTTAGCGGATAGTGTGATATCTGAACAATAGATGGCGCTGTAAGGAGTGTTGGGCATCACATTTTTTTGAACAGTGTGATCCGTGCTTTCCTGTCTTTCGTATATAGTCTTTGATGTCGATAGAGCGACGGGAAGTTCTCCGAGTCCGATGATAATTAAGAATAATCATTGTAAAAGCGTTTCACATTGTGCTTTTTGTCTGAAGGTTCAAGTCGAGATCTTAATTGGGACGGATTTACGTTCTGTCGAAATTTTCAATAAAGATGAGAACAATAAAGAAAGGAAAAAACAAGGATGAGAAAGCGAGGATTGAATAAGAGGAAAATAACAAATGACTATCGGTAAGAACACGAACGGAGTGGAATTGGAACCTTTTCATTGCACTTTATTCCTTTAGAAATTAATTAAAAAGATTCATAGAGAAAAACAAGGAGATCAAACGTTTTAATCGTTATGTCCTGGAAATATACGAATTTAATTTACAAAACCAGTAAAAAATTCAAAATATAATCATTCAACAAAAGAATCAGATATTAAACCAAACACGAGAAACAGAAATCATAAAACAACGACAACAAAGGACGAACGTAAAAAGGAATCAAAACCCATTTAAGCGCCGTTTCTTTCCCTTATGATTCCTCATCGTCTATACACCGCCTCAGGGATCTTCCGGTCCCTCCAATTAGAGTAATTAATTGAATGTTAGAGTGCAATTAACTCCTTGACTTTTATCCACATGTGATAACAAGGTGACTGACCAGTGTGAATAAATGAATGAATGATGAACTGTAAAGGTGTTTGATGTGTATCTGCAATTTTACTTTTGATCTTAAACTTTCATCCTAAACTTATTTTATCTTATATTTTTTATTCTTATTTATCTTTGCTTTTCATTACCACCACCAAGGACGTTATGCTTTTGGTAGCGTTGGTTAGTCTGTTGGTTAGCAGGATAACTCAAAAAGTTATGGACAAAACGAAATTTTCATCATATTTTTTATGATTTTTTTTATGATAGTTATGATTTTTTTTTTTTTACAAGCGTGTGTCTTAGCCTATTTCAGAGCCATTAAATTTACTGGTGATCGGATCCCAGATTTGAAAAAGAATAAAAATTGAAATAAAAAAGAAAAAAATATTAAAACAAAATAATAATGATATTATTAATATAGACTCATTAGCATTACGAGATAGAGAAACACGGACGGCACCAGTGACTTGAGAGAAAAAAAAGTGATTTTTAATGTAATTCTTCAATTGTGAATATTTTCAATGCATCAGTGACCTTATTGCCCTGGCCGAGGTATGCATTTGCTGAGTGCTTCTAGTTTATCTATTGATTAATCTATCTACATATATATTTCTTCATCTATCTATTTATCTACATATCTATTTACTCCTCTATCTATCTATATACTTATTAATTTGTTTCATTTATTTATTCATTCGCTTATTTAATCATTCTCCTTATTCTATTCTATTATCTCAGCGATTGAAAGAGAAAAACATAAATCAAGAAAATTAATTAATTATCCAATGAAGAAGGATTCTGTCTGATAAAAAAACAAGAAAAAAATAGGACAAGGAGATTAAATGGGAAGAATAAAAAATGCAGTAATTAAGGAATAAAGTGGAAAAGGAAAAAATGAGAAGGAAAGAAAGCAAGAAAAACACAGTTGACAAAACAGTAATACCAGAAATAGAATAAAACAATAAACAGAATAAAAAATAAAATAGAATGTAATCAAATATGAAATCGTAAAAAATATAAAAACTGGCAAAACAAAATAACAATAAAACATAATAAAAACATGAGAAAGAAACGGAAATTAGGATAATAAAAGACGAAAAGCAGAAGAAGGGATAATGGTAAATTAGAAACAATGAGACAAAGAGAGAGAAAAGAAAGTAAAAATGAAAGGGAAATGAGAAATTAATGAAAGGGTGCGAAGAAGGAACAAGAAAATTGATACCTAAAAAAGAAAGAAAAATAAGGAGAGTGAAGGAAGATTAGGAGAGACCGGAGATAGCACAAGAAAGGGAAATATCAAATAAATGACAAGGAAATATTTCAATGCAGAGAGAGACACAGACAGAGAGAGAGAGAGAGAGAGAGAGAGAGAGAGAGAGAGAGAGAGAGAGAAAGGGAGAGAGAGTGAGGGGGGAAGGTGACAAAGACAGAAACAAAGAGAGATAGAGATAGACAAGGGAATACGAGAGGTGGAGAAAAATAATTAATCATTATAATAGGCATATTTTTCTCTCTCTTTCAATTTCTCTTTTTCTTTAATTTTTCCTCCCCGTCCACTTCTCTCTCTCTCTCTCTTCTCTCTCCTCTCTCTCTCTCTCTCTCTCTCTCTCTCTCTCTCTCTCTCTCTCTCTCTCTCTCTCTCTCTCTCTCTTTCTCTCTCTCTTCTCTTTCTCTTCTCTCTCTCAATCTCTCTTTGGAGTATATATTCATCCGTCATCAACTTTTATAATGGCAACAATTATATGCCAGATTTTAGTTAAAATACAAAATTTGCATAAAGTTAAAAACAAGAGAAACAACGAACCCAAACGCGCAGACAAGAAATATGTAATAAGAGAAAAGGGGGGGGGGATTCACACTAAAATGGTTCTGATCTCCCTTCGAGCTCAGAGATGCAACAAAAGCTCCTTCAAATTGCAAGGATTTTGCTGTATTAACCAAATTAAGTACCTCTTTCGCTCGGATTTTCCATTGAAAGCGTCTGTCGGGCAGTACTCTCTACTCCGTTCAATTTCAGAAGAAAACAACAATTGGCAACTCAACTCCGTCCAATATTATTTAAAAAAAACAATTGGCAACTCAGCTGTCTATTATTAGAAAAAAAAAAAACAAC
>NW_020870883.1:434944-447444 GCF_003789085.1 Penaeus vannamei | reverse complement strand
TGTTGAATGTTAAATGTCATTGCTATAACTGGAATATCTTTGTAAATCAGATAAGTTCAAAGGATGTGTTAAAGCTGGCTTGATTATTATTCATTCTCTGAGTAAAATGTGTAGTAAATATTTATTTAAGACAAATAATAATAATGATAGACCCAGGACGATTAAGGAAAATTCTATTCATGCATTTGAATTATATAAATTAATATCAAAGATGGGAATTAAAAGAAATAATAAATTGTATTTAGCTTTCTCTGAGCCCAAATATAAATTGAATTGGTGGCAGTCAGACAAAGAAATAATCAAATGAATAATAGCATTGTGTCAATCAAATGAACTTGTATTTGATGCCATAAGAGTCATCAAAGCAATTAATTCATACGAACATATTTGTCATTATTTCATTCGCAGTAGTTATAAAAAAGATCTAAGAAGGTTATGTCATGGGAAACACGTGTCATTATTAAATATTGTTAGTTTTAAAACGCAGATGACATCTGGCATCCATCCCCCTGCACTGACAGTTATCAATTTTAGACCAATAATGTTTTTCCTAATGTTTTAGCACTTATTATTTGACTAATAGCCGTTCTAATACACGATTATGATTTTTATATAACTGTTATAAATTTCAAATCATAATTGGCTCTCCTTTCTAATGTTTTGGTCAAAATTTAATCAGTATGTTTCATTATTTTGACAATATTTGTTAAATCGCGGAGTCTGACAGCACTGCTTACTTTTTTCTTCAATATTTGTTTATTCAGCTTTGTCTTGGTTGTATGTATAGAATAAGTCTGCCGAGAATGTATCCCAGGTGAGGTTATGGGGGTCACAGGTCACAGGTCACAGGTCACATTTTCACATCCAATGATTTTGACAATAGTTGTAAATGGAGCATTTCACTATTGGGTAAAAAAAACAAGTTTATTTTTAAATTTGAATCCTATGCTTTACCAAATATTTATCACAAATGTTGTTTGTTCTGTTTATCATGCTTACGTGCGTTGCATTCTACATTATGTAATAAAAATATTGGTGTTTACGATAAAAATATTGAGAAAAATTATTCGAATCGCAGAAAGAAAAAAAAAATCGATAAATTCTTATTTCACTGAGATGAATCATGATAAACACGTCAAGAAATACAAAAATATTCATAAAGCACACAACCATGCAATGTAAGATTTCAACCACTGCAACAACGACCATGGCCGCTTCCGGACAATGGGTTTCCGTGATCCAATTCCTGAACGAAGTTGGTGTTCGATAAAGTGATTGTCGTTGTGCAGGTTTCGCGTCACACAAAGCTTAGATGTTTTGCTGATTGGAAATTCGCTCTGTTCTTTTGAGTGTTTCCAATCGCTGTTTGTCTCTCTGCGCCTTTGTGTGTCTGTGGTATCCCCCGTATTCCTGTCTTCTTTATCTATTTGTCTGTCTTTGTATCTATATCTCTTTTATTTTTTTCTCTCTCTCTTTTCTCTTGTTTTTATCTGTCTCTACCAATCTATCTCTCACTCTCTCTCTCTCTCTATCTACCTATCTCTCTCTCTCTCTCTCTCTCTCTCTCTCTCTCTCTCTCTCTCTCTCTCTCTCTCTCTCTCTCTCTCTCTCTCTCTCTCTTTCTCTTTCTCTCTCTCTTTCTCTATCTACACATCTTCTAACTGACACTTAAAGAATAATAAGAAAGCTATATATCTATATAGATGGTGAGCTAAACGTTCATACTGTCACTAAACTAGAAGTATATATACAATTGTTTTTTTTATGAGAGATAGACATGTACTGAAAAATGCAAATGAGGATTTTTTGTTGAAGAACCGACACCACACGGGACCAAAGGCAATCAGCTGGATCCACTCGTTCATTGTGCTTTTACTGTGTCTTTGAACACTCATACGCACACACTCGCTCTCTTTCTCTGTCTGTCTGTCTGTATGTCTCTCTCTCTCTCTGTCTGTCTGTCTGTCTCTGTCTCTCTGTCTCTGTCTCTCTCTCTGTCTGCCTGTCTGTCTCTCTCTCACTCGGTAACTCGCTGGCTTCTCTCTCTCTCTCTATCTATCTATCTACCTTATCTATCTCCCTCTCTCTTACCACAAAACATACACATACACACACACAACACGCACACACACACACACACACACACACACACACACACACACACACACACACACACACACACACACACACACACACACACACACACACACACATACACTACACTGCGCAGACTCCGAGTAGATAACATTCATCCATATAGAGAGGCGAAAGGGAGAAGAATCGAAAGAGAGAGAGAGTGCGAAGGGATGGGGGGGGTTGACGTTATCCAACAAGTCATATATAGGTTCTAGGATACTATGTCGCTGGACACTATGTCGCGGACCTAATGTAGCCACATCGCGCTGTGACACAGCGTCCGTTTCGCAGCGGATAAAATGTCGCGGGGAAGCCACGCTGTTCATTGTTGACAGATAAGATTTAGGAAGGTGTTGAAATTGCAGCAAAAATAATTTAGTATATAGAATACATAATAACACTGGTATGATACATGATCATATATCTTTCTTTTTCTTTAGGTATTAATAATATATTTTTTGATGAGCATACCTTTATTGTTCAGTGGGATCACCATTACTTTGGCTATTTGATCCAGATATTGCAAATCTACAAGCGTATAAGTTTCTAATTTTGTAATTAGGGATTTAATCCTCTTATTTACGAGCTGGTACTTCTTCTGACTCGAGGGATGCTTCCTGCCAGCTGCATGGTGCTCGTGATTCAGAGCTGATTTGTGCTGCTCCTTTTGATATTTTGCAGCGAGCAGCGGCAGCTGAGGGTGGTCCGGTAACATCCTGGCAAACCCATTGTGCCATCCTTCCAATGCATTGTTTGTTCGGGGCAGATCATCCTTCACTCGTTGATACATGTTCCATGTCTGATATGGAAATTTCCCAGGAATTTCCATGTCACCATGAATCAGCTGGCCGACATAGGTTTCCTGGAAATATTTTGCCAAGTCCAGAAGCCCATCATCCTTGGAAATTTCGTCTGCAAGGAGTATCCTCGTGTAGTGGTGGACGTCAGCCAGCGGAACAAATGCCAGAGCCAGGAACCTCCTGACCCGGATGGCGAAGGCAGCATCTTCTCTATACCGCGCTGCGAGGCCAAGATTCTGGATGTGTCTCCAGACAGACTGGCCCAGTGGAAATAACATCCAGCAACCTCTGCACTCGGAAAATTCCTCTGGAAGGCCTTCATTGCTGCCTTCTCAAAATCTGTCATTATTGTCACTGGATTGCATGATAAGCCAGGGGGTATTAGCTGCAACACCTCGTACAACATTTTATTATATATCTCTTCATTCTTTCCAGGCAACAATGCATAGACGCAAGGATATGTTATACCACCAAAGTATGCATGGAGTGTGTACTGCTGCTTGTATCCGACAGGGCCACTTTAAACGTTCCATCACCAAACCAATGACGAGACTCGGCAAGAAATTTCAAATCAGAGTCTGCTGCGAAGATCATCCCATCATCTTCATAACGAAGAAAGGCCTCTCCGCTTAATGTTGTCCGAAATGGCTGAAGATCAGACACACCTGCCTTTTGCCGCACTCGCCTCAGCGTCCTCTTGATGGCGTCTACCGTTGGTATTAGATGCGCCCAGCGACTTCAACTCTAGCGTAAAATGTGTTGACAATATGTGAGATGGGCTCTGCTGTTGCGGCAGCACGTCCCTTCATTGCTGCTAGTGTCTCCTCCACCTCGGCCTTCCCAGGGACAGCAGAATGTCTGTGGATGGGGTTTTGCCACTTCACTATTTCCCCATTGACGGTGTGAACCCTGGCACCACAGGTTCTGTCTTCGCATCTCCACAGAACTTTGTCCTGGTGGTCCTTTTCCTTCGTAAAGAGATGCTGGCCAACACTGAGTTTTACAGTCGCCCGGTATGACGATATAATGCGACAGGCCTCGGGGACATTGACAAGAGAGGTGGCGGAGGGTAATCTTCATTCAATCCTCGTACGATGAAACATCGAGCTCGGGTAGGGGTGGTAATGGAAGCTCGGTTGAATTCTCCATGCTGAATGATGTCTCCTCCTTGAAAATTCATTATTATAGCAAGATCACAAGACAGAAGGCACACGGCTGAAAGGAACGTTGAAACATAAGGTCATCTGTCCGCAATGTTGAAGTAGTAGCGGAAGTTAGAGTAATAAGGTCAACGGAGCCTCGCGCAGACAGTCACCGCGATATACAAGGTAAAGGTCAGCCGACGACCAGGTTATGTGAGGACGACGCCTCGCGCGACACAGTCACCGCGACATAGTGTCCGCCAGACACGAAGTCACCCCCGTCATACAGCTTCGCGACTTTCCTTCCAGGTCATAGTGTCCGCGCGACATAGAAACCGTGCACCCATATATATAGTCATCATTCCTTTTCTTTTCATCTATTTTCATTTTTTCCTTCGGTTTTATCCTTCATTTCATCATATCTCTTGTATACTGATGATTTATATTATTTTTCGCTTTTATTTTTTCTGATGTGTCAGTTTCATCACGATTTTGTACTTGTAGTTTATCATGCGTCTGTTTCTTCTCTTTCTTTTTTTTTACTTCTTCTTGTTCTTTCTTCTTCTTCCTTCTTCTTCTTCTTCTTCTTTTTCCTCTTCTTCTTCTCCGTCTCCTTCTCCTTCTTCTTCTTTCTCCTCTTCTTCTTCTTCTCATTCTCCTTTTCCTCCTCCTCCTTCTTCTTCTTCCTCTTCTCCGTCTCCGTCTCCTCCTCCTCCTCCTCCTCGTCCTCCTTCCTCTTCTTCATTTTCAAAAGTCGGATCAAAGTTGTCATGAGGGAAAAAAAAATAGTGCGAATGAATGCCAAACAGAGCGCCATAAAAATGTGAGTATATGTGTATAAACTTTTTTTTCTCCGTGTTTTATTACCTACGCTGAGTGCATGAGATACCTCCCATGTTTTCATCTATTTATTTATCAATTAATCTATTTATTTTACGTGTTTTGTTCATGTTGCAGGATTGCGCAAAACGAAAAATAGTTATTAAAATTTATGGGTGAGTTGGCCATGGTCGATAGAGTTGACTTTGGTTATAAACTATGTAATTATGGATCTTCAGTGCGATCCATCATAGAAAATGGGATTTACTAGGAAACTCGTTTTCTTTCACACTTTCATTTTCCATTCATATATCTCGAGAGAGAAAGAGACAGTATGTGTGGAAGAGAGAGAGAGAGAGTGTGTGTGTGTGTATGTGTGGAAGAGAGGAAAGATGTGTGTGGAAGAGAGAGAAACGAGAGAGAGTGAGGGGAAGAGAGAGAGAGAAGAGAGAACGAAGAGAGGAGAGAGAGGAAGAGAGAGAGAGAAGAGAGAGAGAACAGTATCTGTGTGAAAAAGAGAAAAAAAAAAATAAAGAGAGAAATAAATAACCAAATACGTTAACTACCCTAGATTTTTCAATAAATCTTTCCAATTTTCCCCCAACACCATGCACGATATAAAACACAATCACCATTTCTATTACAATCTTTCAGCACATTTCAGAAATTCTTGCTTTTCCACGCATGTCAATCAATAGACAGCTGACCTAGTACCTACCCCCTGTCCCTTCCCTTTGTTATGTCATAGCACTAAAGAGAAGAAAGATGGAAAATGTTAATAATTAATAATAATAAATAATAATAAATAATAATAATACTAATAATAATAATAAAATAATAATAATAATAATAATAATAATGAAAATAATAGTAATAAACAACTACGATAATGATCATGATAATAATGATAACGAAAATGATAATGGTAATGATAATAATAGCAAAATAATATGAGAAGGAATAAGAGAGCGGTAGAAGAGGAGAAAAAGAAAGAAAAATCATAACAGAAAGATATGAGATCCGTGAGAGAAGAGATATGTAGATAGAGAGGGAGAAAGGGAGAGAGGGGGATAGAGAGAAGGGAGGGAAGGAAAGGAGATATGAGAGATAGGGGGAGGAGGGAAAAGGGAAGAGAAGGAGAGACATGGGGGGAAAGGGAGAAGAGGTTGGGGGATAGAGAAAGGGAGGGAGGGAAAGGGAGATAGAGAGAATGGGGGAAGGAGGGATAAAAGGGAGAGAGAAGGAGAGAATGGGGGGGAGAAGGGAGAGAGGTTGGGGAAAGAAGAAAGGGGGAAATAAAGAGGGAAAGAGAGATAAGGGGAGGAGGAAAGGGAGAGAAAGGAGAGACATGGGGAGAAAAGGGGAAGAGCGAGGGTGATAAAGGGGGAATAGGAGAAAGGACGGAGAGGGAGAAGCGGGAGATAGAAGAGATGGGGGCGAGGAGGGAAGGAGAAAAAAGAGAGAGAGCGAAGGAGAGAGGATGCGGGGGGAACGGGAGAGAGGTTGGGGGATAGAGAAAAAACGGGGTGAGGGTAAAGAGAAGATAAGGAAGAGATGGGGGAGGAGGAGAAGAGGGAGAGAAAGGAGAGAGAGTGGGGGGAGTAGAGAGAGGGAGAGAGTGGGAGTTAGAGAAAGAAAGGAGGAGAATTACGAAGGCGAGATGCAAAAGAGAGTGAGAGAGGGAGAATGGGCGCAGGGAAGGGGACAAAGAGAGAGGAAGGGGAGAGTCGGAATTAGGGGTTGAGAAGGGGAGAAGGGAAAAAGGGCCGAGTGCGAAGAGAGTCAACATCATGATTTATTCCACATTGTAGTCTTACCCTTAAGATAATAATACCACAAAAATAAACATTTCAGTTAGAAATTTGCCTCCACTTTTGATAATAGTAAATAGCGGATCCATCACATACATACATGGGTATGAAATGTATAATCAGCCAAAGCCCACAATTTTTGAACACCCTGACTATCACATGTAAGAAGAGAGTAGAAAGAGATGAGAGAGCAATGAAAGATCACGAAAAATCACGACCTTTTTTCATTCTCTCCTTCTTTATCCTTTCCTTTTTTAAGATTCCCCGCCTTCCTTCAAGCAATTGTTGAGCCGATGACGTAAGGGACATTAACGACCCTAACAGCCTAGTCTAATGGCCCTTGGGAATATATCTGACAATGGGAGGCGCCAAGAACAATGTAGTTTAAGGATTCCCAAGAAGGGTCTTTGTGACTGATCTTGGAAGACATTCTTGAGGCGTTAAGTTCGTGTTGTGAGGTTTAGGATCGTGCTGGCTTTGTGGTTGACGAAAAGGGGGGGTGGAATTATCGAGGGTTTATAGGGGGGGTCTTTTTTTTATCTTTTTTTTATCTTTTTCTTTATCGGGAAGGTGGAAAGAAGGGTAGCTTTTTTTTTTTGCTTTTTTCATGCTGTTTTTATGTTTTTTGGTTGTTTTTTCTTTTCTTTCTTTCTTTCATTTCAACTTTTTTGATACAATTGATACAGATAGATAGAGCAAATGTATTTAAGAGTGGAGGATGAAAGGTTCTAGAAGGGGGAAAGTGGAGAGAAAAGAAAGTTCTAAAAGGAAAAAAAAAAAGAGTATAAAGAAACCCAAGTGTGAAGGAGAAATCCCTTACAAGGAAATGGCAAAGTGTGACGGAGTTTCATTCTTATTTTCTTGGACAAAATAGGGTAGATTTGGCGAGGTTGACGGTCAGCTGTTTCCGCAGGAGAGATAAGGTCAACGCGCGAGTTGGTTAGTACTTGAGGAATACTCTGTCGTGGAGTAAAAAGAGAATTGAAAGAGCTTTTTTTTTTTTTTTTTTTTTTTTTGAGAGAGAGAGAAAGAGAGAGAGAGAGAGAGAGAGAGAAGTTTGATAGAAAAGGAGGTAGGGAGAATAGGGGGAAGGGAAGAGAATTGAAAAAGAGTGAGTTTTCGAAGAAAAAGTGCGAGAGAAAAGGAAAGTTCCAGAAGGAAATGTGCGAGAGAAAAGGAAAGTTCTAGAAGGAAATTGAGAGAAAGGGAAGTTTAGAAAAGGAAAAGTTGCGAGAGAAAAGGAAAGTCTAAGAAGGAAAGTGCGAGAGAAAAGGGAAAGTTCCAGAAGGAAAGTGCGAGAGAAAGGAAAGTTCCGAGAAAGGAAAAAGTGCGAGAGAAAAGGAAAGTTCTAGAAGGAAAAGTGCGAGAGAAAAAAAGCGAAGGAAAGTTCTAGAAGGAAAAGTGCGAGAGAAAAGGAAAGTTCAGAGGAAAAGTGCGAGAGAAAAGGAAAGTTCTAGAAGGAAAAGTGCGAGAAAAGGAAGTTCCAGAAGGAAAAGTGCGAGAGAAAAGGAAAGTTCTAGAAGGAAAAGTGCGAGAGAAAAGGAAAAGTTCTAGAAGGAAAAGTGCGAGGAAAAGGAAGTTCTAGAAGGAAAAGTGCGAGAGGAAAAGGAAAATTCCAGAAGGAAAAGTGCAAGAGAGAAAGAGGAAATTCTAGAAGGAAAAGTGCGAGAGAAAAGAAAGTTCCAGAAGGAAAGTGCGAGAGGAAAGGAAAGTTCCAGAAGGAAAATGCGAGAGAAAAGGAAAGTTCCCAGAAGAAAAGTGCGAGAGAAAAGGAAAGTTCCAGAAGGAAAAGTGCGAGAGAAAGGGAAAGTTCCAGAAGGAAAAGTGCGAGAAAAGGAGAGTTCTAGAAGGAAAAGTGCGAGAGAAAAGGAAAATTCCAGAAGGAAAAGTGCAAGAGAGAAAGGAAAAATTCAAGAAGGAAAAGTGCGGAGAGAAAGGAAAGTTCAGAAGGAAAAAGTGCGAGAGGAAAGGAAAGTTCAGAAGGAAAAGTGCGAAGAGAAAAGGGAAAGTTCAGAAGGAAAAGTGCGAGAGGAAAAGGAAAGTTCCAGAAGGAAAAGTGCGAGAGGAAAAGGGAAAGTTCCAGAAGGGAAAAAGTGCGAGAGAAAAAGGAAAGTTTCCAGAAGGAAAAAGTGCGAGTAAAAGGAAGTTTAGAGGAAAAGTGCGAGAGAAAAGGAAAGTTCCAGAAAGGAAAGTGCGAGAGAAAAGGAAGTTCCAGAGGAAAGTGCGAGAGAAAAGGAAAGTTCAGAAGGAAAAGTTCCGCGAGAGAAAAGGAAAGTTTAGAGGAAAAGTGCGAGAGAAAAGGAAAGTTCTAGAGGAAAGTGCGAAGAGAAAGGAAAGTTCCGGAAGGAAAAGTGCGAGAGAAAGGGAAAGTTCAGAAGGGGAAAAGTGCGAGGGAAAAGTTCTAGAGGAAAAAAAGAAGTATAAAGAAACCAAGTTGTGAATGGAGAAATCCACTTACAAGAATGGAAAAGTAGTGTGACGGAGTTCATTCTTTCCATTTTTCTTGGACAAAATAGGGTAGATTTTGGCGATGGCGTTGACGGTTCAGGCTGTTTCGCTAGGGAGAGAAATAAGGTCAACGCGCGTGAATGTTGGTTAGTACTTGAAGAAATTACTCTGTCGCTGGAGTAAGCAGAGAATTGAAGAGAGCCGTTTTTTTTTTTTTTTTTTTTTTTTTTTTAGAGAGAGAGAGAGAGAGAGTTAGAGAGAGAGAGAGAGGAGAGAGATGAGAGAGAGAAAGAGAGAGAACGAGAGAGAGAGAGAGCAGAGAGAGAGCAGAGAGACGAAAAGAGAAGAGAGAGAGAGAGAAGAGAGACGACGAGAGAGAGAGAAGACGAGAGAGAGAGAGAGAGGAGGGAAGTTTTGGTAAAAGAGGAAGGCTAAGGGAGAAATGAGCGGAAAGATAAGATTGAAAAAGAGTGTTTTTTTTTTTTTTAGAAAGAAGTAGAGAAAGCGAGGTTAAAGGCGGGAATGGGGGGGAAGGGAAAGAAAATTGAAAGAGGAAGTGGGAAGTTTTTTTTTTTTTTTTTTAGAGAGAGCAAGAAAGTTGTTGAGCAAAGAAAGGGAAGTAAGCGGAGAATGGGGGGAATGAGAGAAGAGGGAAGAAGAAGAGGAAGCAAGGAGGGAAGTAATGAGAAGACATAAGAGGCGAGGAAAGAAGTGGGAAGCCAAGCGAGAAAAAGAGGGGATGGAGAAAGGAGCATAGAGAGAGACAAAGAAACAGATAGAACAGACACGAACAGAGACAGTTTAAAGATATTGAGATAGAGGACATAGAAAGAAAGGGAGAGAGAGACACGACGAGAAACGAAGAGAAGAGAAAGTAATCAGCATCAACAAGACCACGTGTCTGCCTTTTTGCAAAGAGCCAAAGTAGAAAATATATACATGCACTTTCAGAGCAAGCAAAAGCAAGATTTTATTTCTCTAATACCTAAATGGAAAATGAAAATGTAAAAACCGCGTTTTCCATTCCATCCGTAAAAGAAATATATCTATAATATGTTTCAATGTATATTTTACAACGAAAGAATCATACACGTTTCTATATTAATATTTTTCTCAACTTGTACTAGAACAAAAAAAACGAGACAACAAAAATAACAAAAAAAAATCTAAAAAAAAAAAGGAAAACAAGAAAAAAATAGAAAAAAATATCAAAAAAGAAAAAGACCAAGAAAAAAACGAAACAAATAAAAAGAATCTAAAGAAAAAAAAAACGAGAAACAAAATAACCAAAAAAATCCAAAGAAAAGGAAAAAAAAACATAAAATAAAACAAGATAAGGGAAAAAATAATACTTTTCCCTCCAGAAATTTCCTCTCGGCGCCCCCACGCCACCGAGATCGTCTCCTGTGACGTCATGAAGTTAAGATCTGCCGTCGCTTATCTTAACAAGGTCAGGCCCGGAGCGAGGGATTCACGAGGCGGTTCGAATCCCCGTCGCTGGCTTCGTTTGGCTGTTCGTGAGGCGTGTGGAAGCTTCGGAGCCGTGTTCGTCGTTCGTTTTGATCCGAGGTGGTTTTGGCTAGGATTGTTATTATTCGTTTGTTTATTTATTTATCTATTATTATTATTGATTTAACTTATTCTCTATTATTATCATTTATTTACTTATCTATGGTTTGGATAGGAATTGTTATTATTCGTTTATTTATTTATTTATCTGTTATTGATTTACTTATTTCTCTCTATTATTATCATTTTTTACTTATCTATCTATTTATTTGTTGTGGAGTTGCGAATTATATTCTGTTTATTTTCATTAGATTTTTCTTTTTTCTATTTTGCTTTCTCTCTTTTTTTTCCATCTTATCAAGGTCGGAAGGCTCGAAAGCGAGAGATTTAAAGAGAAGCTTCGAGTTTTTTTCGGGCGCTGTCTCGAATCCCCGTCGCTGGCTTCGTTTGGCTGTTCGTGAGGCGTCTGGAAGCTTCGGAGCCGTGTTCGTGGTTCGTTTGAATCCGAGGCGGTTTGGCTGGGAATTGTTATTATTCGTTTATTTATTTATCTATTATTATTATTGATTTACTTATTTCTCTATTATTATCATTTATTACTTATCTATGTTTGGATAGGAATTGTTATTATTCGTTTTTATTTATCTATTATTATTATTGATTTACTTATTTCTCTATTATTATCATTTATTTACTTATCTTTTTATTTATTTGTTGTGGGAGTTGGACGAATTGTATTCTGTTTATTTTCATTAGATTTTTCTTTTTTCTATTTGCTTTCTCTATTTTTTTTTCCATCTTATCAAGGTCGAAGGCTCGAAGCGAGAGATTTAAGAGAAGCTTCGAGTTTTATTTCGGCGCTGTCTCGAATCCCCGTCGCTGGCTTCGTTTGGGTGTTCGTGAGCGTCTGGAAGCTTCGGAGCTGTCGTTTCGTGGTTCGTTTGAAATCCGAGGTGTTTTGGGTGGGATTTTTTGTTTTTGTTTTTTTGTTGAGAATTTTTGTTCTTTTGTTGTTGTTATTTTTATTTTTGTTAGGAATTTTTCTTTTCTTCTTTGTTCTTTGTTTTTGTGGGATTTTGTTTTTGTTTTTTGTTTTTTTTGTTCTGTGGGAATATTTGTTTTTATTTTTGTGGGAAAATTTTGTTTCTATTGTTTGTTTTAATTTTTGTGGGAGTTATATTTGTTTTTAACATTATTAGATTTATGTGTAATCCATGAAGGATTAAATAAACAAAAAGGAAAGGTCAATATATATACATATTACACACACAGAAGAACACACACACAGCACTTTATATATATATATATATAGTATATATATATATATATGGATATATATATATATATATATTATATTATATATATATATAGATAGATAGATAGATAGATAAATGAATAGATAGATAGATAGATAGATATTTTTATATATATATATATATATATATATATATATATATATATGAACGCATATAAACGCATACACAGGTACTGACTATATATATAATATATATATATATATAATAATATATATATATATATATATATATATTATATATATATATATATATATATATATATATATATTATATAATATATATTATATATATACAACACACACACACACACACACACACACACACACACACACACACACACACACACACACACACACACACACACACCACACACACACACACACACACACGTGACCTCGCACTCATTACGCCCATAATCGCTTCGGCGATTTTGGATAGTTTGAACCAGCCCGAAGCGGTGTTCCTATTCCCCAATTCCCAGGCGATTAGCAAATACTTTGGCAACAGTGAAAATCGCCA
>NW_020870883.1:417444-424944 GCF_003789085.1 Penaeus vannamei | reverse complement strand
ATCTTTAGTCTCAGAGACTTGAGGGCTAACAATTTCTTGAGGCTTCAGTGTCCAACAAAATCATTCTGCTCTTGGACGTGGTTTTGAAGTTTTATGATATTCAGACAGGGTTACATAGTCAACATAAGTGAAGCGCAGCTCTGGTATGCATGCCATTCTTAAGTTTGGTAAGTAGAGAGTAGAAAAACAGCTACATGAAACAGGGAATAAAGTAGAAGTGCGGGGTGATAACAAATATTTATTTTTTTATTATTAGCTATATGAAAGATTCCTGGTGAGCTAGGATGTCCGTAGATACAAGTATAGGGGAATTCACTGCTGGTAAGTGGATGGAGAGGAAATGGAGTAGAGAATGTTGTGGAATTGTGGAGAGATAGACTGAACTTGATTGGCGAGAAATACTACTTGTGTCATATTGGTACTAAAGCTGAAAGGCAGTCACATTCGCTTCTTGCTGACTTGGTAAGCCTTTGCCGGGCTCATTTTGGCATTTGCAGTTTAAGGTTGCGGAGATGATGGGTTTTGTAGTGATTTCTTGGGGTAAACATAAGAAAGTCTGCTGACCAGTTTACTTTCTGTTATAATTACACTGAGAAACATTATTATTTCACAAAATAGAGACAAATTATACTGCTTAACCATGCAACCAAACACGGAACATTGCCACCAACCACCAGAAGTGCCACATTAATACTATCTATTTGGAACATCCTTGGCCCAACAATTGAGTATGGCAACAAATGAAACAGGAACCGCAATGCTCCAGAATTGTAATGGAAGAGAAATCAAATCGCTATATTATAGCAGTTAGCACTTGCCCTATCCTGTAAGTTAGCCAAAACAACCATACTTTAGGTGAGACGGATGAAAAGCTACTCTCGTTAACTTCTTTAGACATGTATGCTGTATTCATTTGCCTAAATTTGAATTAAATAAGATTATTCATTGAGAATTTCGGCAGTATTAACACTGAAATAATTAAAACTCGGGGATCTGCGAAAGTGTTATTCCCTAAATATATAGGTAAACTCCAATGAAAATTTCCACTTTTAATCATATAAAACCTTTATGCTACATTTATGTATGTGCATGCTAAAATGGGGTATGCTTACAGAGTTATTTACCTTCTGCATGAAAAAGTGATTTAGAAAAACACAAAAAAGCATTGGGCTTTTAACCAATAAGAAAATGTCATTAGTTATTATAACGTGTTATTAACTAATTGTTGTTCATGCACTCTACCTTTCAGTCCTATTTGGATATATTGCTTCTTAAGTTATTGCTTTTTTGTCTATTGATGATAATTAATAATTAGTAGTATAGTTAAATCAATATCGAGAGATAATAATTGAGTTTTCATTGACTTGTTGTTAGTGAGCAATCAGGCTAGTAGCTCACAAATTAAGGCTTATTTGAATTAATTAATTGTGATCTTTATCTTCACATTATATCTATACTGTAAAAAAAGGAGAATTGATTTGATGTAAGTGTATTAATTATGAGATATTATATAATGTTATTAATTTTTATTCATTGTTTTATTTATTCATCATTACTGATTAGAGTTATATAGTTCGAGTGTGATTATAGACAGAGAGATTGTTGAGAACTTAAATTAATTTTGTGTGAATTATGTATCTATTATTATATGTGAATAGTATTCATTATTAATTATTGAATGTATTGACTTATTATTATATAATGTATTTTATTATTAATTTGTTCATTATTAATTATTATATTGAGATTAATTATTGAGAATTATTATTGATGTGATTTAATTTTATATTATTGAATATTCATCTATGATTGTTATTGAGTAGAGCATATTTACATTAATAGTATTATTATTTATTAGTGTTTATATTATTATAAGATGTGAGGAGAGGTTATATCATTAGTTAAATGGTTGGATATGAGTTGGATGATTATGTTATATTATCCCAATTATTTATATATTGTCTTATTTAGTTTTTGATTAGTGGTATATATTAGATTATTATATATGTAGTTTTATTATTGATTATGTTATGTGAGTTAATTAATGCATTATTTTGTGTTATATGCTTTTATATAGAGATAAGACTTGAATTGATGAATGTATTATATAATTTTCGACTTGTGAGAATATTATAATGTTGTCCCAAAATATTACCAACTCGCACAACACAATGACCATCGTTAACTACTCCACCACTCAACAGTAAGAGACCCGAGGAGAGAGAGAGAGAGTGAACGTATAGCGAGGAGAAAAAAAGAAGAAATGACCTTAACATTTCTATATAGTCCTAGGGAGAACTGACGATATAATTGATGTTAATTTGAATTATTGGAGAGTGATATTGAGATTGTATACCATAGAAGAGAGACTAAATGAGATCGTAACGAGATCCAGAGTATTTTGAAATAGAAACAGACATGAGAGAGAAGTAATAGATGTGATAGTATTTCTGAATTATGAGAGTGACGTTGTGAGTCTACCGAACAAACAGGAAAAGCAATTGACACAAAATACATACGAGGAGTGTGTTAAAAACATGATCATTCATCGATTTTACAGTAAAAGATTTAAGCATTGTATGGTGTGAGAGAATACTTCGAATAGCGCGCAAGATATAGTGTAAAGTGAAACAAATATTAAGAAGCTCGTCATGAGGGTGTACTTTCTCCAATTGTTTTATTATCTACTTTCTATCACGGCTATATATCCTCATCTTATAGATAATAAATAAGTATTAATATTACTAATACGAAGTGTAGAATGTGATGAGGAGAAACAATGGCGAGCAAATAATGTATATTATACTTCTCAATTAACTCAGATAATAAAATAAAATAAATAATTAAAATAATAATATAAATAAAATGTAATAATAATAAATAATAAAATAATGGCACAAAATGTTTATAACTTAACTTCTACTAATCTATTAACGTGTAAAAATAAAATATTGTCCCAATACCACATGCCAAACAGGAAGCATAATTCCGGTAATGTAAAATAAGCGCGCCACAATTCAAACAGATTGCTGCTTGTAATATTATACATTAATTAATACTCGTAACATTATCAACAATGTCTTCTTGGCAGTGAGCTCTCACGCAAGCTTGCCCCGATATTTTGTAAAATTCATGATTTATATATCAAAATGTGATTGGGAATATAGTAATTAATATTTAATATATAGAAGATTTCTTAGTATAATTTGTCTCATAAAACGATATACGATTTTTCTACTTCCTCAATTACCTTGTTCCATATATATTATGGCTCCAATTATGATATCAATACCGTCATTCTATTTCCCCGCCAAGTCATACTGACGTTTTACCCTATATAAATTATCTAAATGCGAATCATAGTAATTCTCGACTGATTATCCATATTCATACCACATTAATATATGTACGCTATTCTATCACACTCCATGGCGACAAGTTATACTTACATAAATTACTAACTAATTATGTTAAAGTTATATTTAATGCGTGCTGTATTTGCTATACATTCTAATATAAATTGCATGTGAAATTTTACATAATGCATAAGCTACCGTTATTGAGATTATCTGAACAGCAAACCACTCTAATACTTACTATTGCAAAAGATATTTGAACTAAAGCATACTGGAGATAATATTGTATATTTTGACCTGTTATGATTTATGAGTGATTTCCATACGTAATAAATAATAGAGACAAAGTGTTTATAGTACCTACTTAAATTTATACTAACGTACTAATATTGGTATAGGTACTCATACCAGCTTTCGCTATCGATAAAAGGCAAAATAATATAATAATCATTAATAAATCCAAAATAGATGTCAAAATATTCGCAAACCGAATATTTGTTGAATTTATTAGTAATTGTGAAGTGTTTTTGTATATTATAGTTTCCGGGTATAAGTATATATGGATAAGTGGCCGTTTAGGTGACGGTGAGAGTAGATAAAAGGGCATTATCCTAGTAATATCTACTATTTAGTGTGAGGTAAGTGAGAATTCGATGTCATACTCAGCTTGTGGATAAGGCGAGAGAGAATACCAACGAGAGTTTCTGTGTCTTTATCAATTTGTCACACAAAGATTTCTCCTCCGCCTAATCCGAAATTAAAATATTGCTAATATTAATATAATTTGCTTTGATTTTAATATTATACATTCATTCATTTACTACTCGAGCAAGTCAGTTTTCAATTGAAATGATTTAAAATCTAGTTATTAGAGAATGAAGACAAAATGTAATCACTTTCCCGATTATTTCTCACTCCAAAAGATTCACACATACAAATACACCATGAACACTTAAATACTGATTGCCTACATAAACGCACTTACATAACTATATAATATACTATTTCACTTTACACACTACACACATCATACACATACGACTCAACATCACTAACCACCAACGCACTCATAACTACAACACACAATACCACTACACACACACCATACACACACACACACAACACCACACCACACCACACACACACACTACTACTATAATTACTAATCATCACAATCACTAACACACTTACACCTCATAATCGCAGACTATACATACATAAACTCAACAAAATAATATTAATTTGAAATAAAAATTGCATAACCTCATATAAGTAATAAATTCTACTTCACGCAGTAGAAAAATAACGTGTTTATTTTGTTTATCGTTATTCATGTAGTTTACTATGTTCATAGATACCAATATAGTCACCTCTATTTATTACCTGAGCTCCTGTTGGTATGTGACCTGTATAGTATACTGTAAATCATGCGGTTATTTCTGGTAATCTCTTTTAATTTTTTTTCTCTTTACTCTTCGCTTTTCTCTCATTTTTCTTTATCTTATATTATTGTCAGTGTATAATAACCACAGATATCTACTATAATCGTGTATTCAATTTGTCCTCATTTTCCGCTGATGTTATATTTTGTTATTGCCAGTGTACTGGTGTTTAGTGAGTTTAGGGGCTGTAAAAGTTATATTGTGTTATTACTGTCATGTTTAGTTGTTAATATGTTGTTTGTTATATCCTCTTATCCTTACTTATTTTCTCTCTATCTCTCCTCTCCTCATCTATATTTCATATATACTATGTATATTATATATGTCATATTAATTATTACTATTATTCTATCTATCTATCTCTATTCTTATCTATCATTTCTATCTATTATCTATCTAATCTATCTATATATATCTATTCTCTATCTATTCTATAATCTTATCTATTCTATCTATCTATCTGTTTGAGGTGTGTGTGTATATATATATTGTGAGTGTCTGTGCTATGTGATCTCTCTCTCTCTCTTCTATACTATATTTCACTACTCTCTCTCTCTCTCCATCTCACTCCATCTCTCTACTCTACTTCTTACCATCTCTACTTCTCTACTCTCTCTCTCTCTCTCTCTCTCATTACATATATATACACTCTCTATCTATATCTTCTCTTCTATCTCTCTCTCTCACTCACTCGTTAATACGTACGCATCTCATTCATTTTCATAATTCTATTATCAACATCATATCAAACGCTTCTCTTTTAATAATCTATCATTATTACATTCATTATTTAATAATGATAATTATCTATAAATCATCCGCTACTCCATCCACCTTCTTCCTCGTTACTCACTACCCTCTATCTACTACTCCTCCTACTACTTATACCTTCTTTACCTCTTCCCCTTCCCTATCATCATCTATCTATCATCATGTCATATTATTTTCCTTCACCACCCACTACTAATTATTCAAATATCATATGATCCACTCTTACTAATCATTCAATCATCACCATCATATTCATCCCATAATTAATCATTTACCTACCTCTATACATATCTAATTATATATTAGCATTACTATAACCATATTTATCATTTACCATACTCAATCATTATCATCACCTATTAATCAATTGCAGCTACCTACATCATTTATTCATTTCATCACTAATTTATTCTAATATCATCTACTCATCACAACTAAATCTCTACGAAAATCATACTTAATATACATACTATATCGTTAATCATTAATTACCTCACCACATTTTCAGTATACATTTCATATATAAATACTTTCCGTACTGCTCTCCTTCGTACTATTGGCTCAATAACAATGGTAATATTTACTATTAATTATTTCATTTTCAATTTTTCTAGGTTACTTGAAAAATGTTATCAACACACTACCCCCTATATATATTATTCTTTCTTCTCCACGTTCTTATTTCTCCTCCCTACTATTTCGCTCCTTTCACCTACTCTTTACGTAAACTTTCTCTAAGAAATTGAGTAACAACCGATGTATTTATTCATAGTATATATATATAACAATAATACCTTCAAATGAGGTTGGTTATATATTTTCTTTTATACCTTATCATTTCTACTACTTTCTTCACTATTCTTATTCTCTATTCTGCCTCTATGTATAGGTCTTTGTGGATAGTAGTTATGATATGTATAAATGATAGATAGTGGAGTCAAGAAATAAATGTAGCGGAAGCGAGTTAAATAATAAAGAAAAAAAAGAGAGAAGGAATGGAGAGTAGGATGAATAGGTGAAGAGAGGAATGATGAGTATATGATATATCTAGTGAGATTTGAAGTGAATATAAGTATAAAGGAATAAAGGGAATGGTAAGTAGAGGTAGTAATAGGTGTATGGTATGAGAAAAGATAGATGTATCAATAATATATATGATATATATGAGAGTGAAGTGTGAGTATAGTGTAATGAACTCTCTCGCGTATATTGTGATGAGTAGATATGGTGCTAATATACTACTATGCTCTAATTGATAGATATATAGGAAGAGATAGTATATAAATATAGAATATAATATAATAATATTATGTATAGTAGTAAGTAGGACGTAAGTGAAGGGGTAAGATGGTGCGATAGAGAGTAAGTATAATATATATATATATATGTAGATATATATATAGTATATATATATATATGATAGTATATATTATATAGTAATATATATATATATATTACATATATTATATATGGAGTATACTAGTATATTAGGTATAATATATAATGGCTATAGCGCGTAGGAGAGATTATATAATTATATAGAGATATACGAGATAAGAGATAGTATACTAGTAATATCACGAGATATTATAGATATGAATGTATATGATGGAGATGTGAGGTAGTGGTAGTGGAGAGAGAGAGGAGAGAGATGAGAAGAGACAGACAGACAGACAGACAGACAGAAGACAGATAGAGAAAGGAGGGAGAGATTGAAAGAGGGGAGAGGCAGACAGACAGACAGACACAGAGAGGATTGATATGAATGTCCTTTCGTGTATCTTTCTCTTTGATATCCGTGTGATCTATCTATCTCTCTGTCTATCTATTTATCTGTCTATCTATGTATTTATCTCCCTATCTATCTATATATATATATCTGTATATCTCTTTCTCACTTCTCACTCTCCACGTCTTCACTCAGTCTCTCC
>NW_020870883.1:397444-399944 GCF_003789085.1 Penaeus vannamei | reverse complement strand
ATAAGAATAACAACAGGAATACAGTAATACCAATAACAACAATGATGTTATTTCGACAGTGCCAGGGTCGGTTTCTCGCGTGTGTGTCATTCTTCAGTGTTGTCAATTGTCCCCCCAGGATCAAGTTCAATAGGGTCTTATCTATACCTGTACGTTTAGCTATGCAGGTAATTTTTGATTTATAACAGTCTGATTTTATTTCATGCTTAAAAAAAAAGGTTTGAATGTAAGTTCAGAAGCATGCAGAAGAAAACACAAATGCACACAGACAGTCACACAGGCATCCCTTACATACAAACAAACACAGACTCAAACACGAATACACACATAGCCCCTTTGTACACACATTCATACTCACACATGCATATAAATAAAGTGAATAGACCTCGAATCACATGGGATAGGATTACGGGCGTAAGATTTCGTAATAATTCGCTTCTACTGACGAAACAAAAACAGAACTAGAAGGACTACGATTGCGCATACCTCCGCCAAGGCAATAGGGTTACTGATGCACTAAAAATATTCACACTTGAGGAGTTATGTTAAAATCAACTCTTTCTCAAGAATATTGGTGACGTCCGTAAACATAACCTTATTGGCGGAGGTACTAAAGGTAATGATGATAATGATAGTAGAGTAACTATACAATCAATAAAAAAAATAAAAAGAAATCATGGATCCTAATCACCAAAATTAATGGCATCTAATTTAGGCAAAGACACACCTGTTCATAACTTTTTTGAGTATCCCGCTAACCAACAAACTAACACTAACCAACGTTACCAAAAACATAACCTCCATGATAGTAATAGAGAGACAGATAAATACATATCGAGACATATATATATAGGTGCAAAGCTAGATAAATGGATAGATAGAGGGATGGATAGATACACAGCGAGAGAGGGAGAGACCGACAGACAGAAATAGACAGAGGTAGAGACACGGAGAGAGTTAAAGACAGAAAGGCAGAGAAAGAGAGAGAGTTACAGGCAGACATACAGACAGACAGAGAAGGAAAGGAGAGAGTGAGAGATTGACGTATGAACTAGACCCAAGACAGAGACAGAGGCAGAAAGAGAGTTACAGACAGACACAGACAGAAAGAGAGAGAGTTACGGACAGAGAGAGAGAGAGAGAGAGAAGGAAAGGAGAGAGTGAGAGATTCTCGTATGAACTAGATCCGAGACAGAGACAGAGAGAAAGAGTTACAGACAGACACACAGACAGAGAGAGAGTTACAGACAGACACACAGACAGACAGAGAAGGAAAGAAGAGAGTGAGAGATTCGCGTATGAACTAGATCCGAGACAGAGACAGAGAGAAAGAGTTACAGACAGAAAGAGAGTTACAGACAGACACACAGACAGAGACAGAGTTACAGACAGACAGACAGAGAAGGAAAGGAGAGAGAGTGAGAGATTCGCGTATGAACTAGACCCCGGATGTTAGTGTCCATTAACGGAGTTTACGTTCTCTAAAGCCCGAGTTATTATCACATGCAAATCACATCAGGAGGTGTAACAACAGCGTGGAGGCCCAGGCGTCAATTTACTAAATATCTCAGTTAATTGTTGTTGTTCCTGAAATGTGTATGTGTTGCCATATGTTCTCTGTGTTTGTCTAAATTCATTCATTATTGTGATGACAGTAGCAACGTGTATGTATGCGTTCGTGAATGTTATTGTGTACTGTACATGGGATGTTTATGCGTGCTTGGATATATGGCTTTATTTATGTGTATGTGTGAGTGGGTGTGTGTGTGCTTGTTAGAGGATGTGTATAGAGGGGGCTATGTGTGTGTTTGTGTCTGGGTCTGTGTTTGTTTGTATGTAGGGGGTGCCTGTGTGACTGTCTGTGTGTATTTGTGTGTGTTTTTTTCTGCATGTTTCTGAACTTACATACATAGATAAGCCCTTATTGAATATGATCCTTAAAAACATCAACAATACAGATTCATGGTCGCTACCCTAACAGTCTAATAAATTCTCCACTTTAGTAATATTTCCAAGTTCATAATTTAACGTAATATATAATACGCTTAAATACAATGCGTATTTGTACCGTACTTATGCATATGTATGTGTATATCTGTGATGTTTATCGTGTATGTACGAAGGTATGTGCGTCCAAGGTATGTGCGTCCAAAAAGTGCTCTCATATCATGTAAGTATCGACATGTTTATGTTAATGAGCAACGAATATGAAATTGCAATTCATACGTATACATACATGTATAATTATAATTATAATGCACAATTACTCTTTTTATGGTTGATTTATCCCACCCTCTAAACCACGCAATTCAACAGCACCCCCCCCCCCCTAAACAAAAAAGAAAAAAAAGAAAAAAAAGCAATTCCACAGCACCCCCCCCCAAAAAAAAAAATAGATGATAATAATAATAATTATTAATAATAATAATAATAATAATAATAATAATAATAATAATAATAATATAATAATAATAATAATAATAATGATAATAATAATAAT
>NW_020870883.1:359474-374844 GCF_003789085.1 Penaeus vannamei | reverse complement strand
GGAATCTCCAAAGAAGAAAACGGGGTAAAAGATGAAGTGGGAATCTCCAAAGTAAGGTGATAAGAAAAGGATGTACATGAAAAATTAAGGAAACAAGAATGATAGATGGAAGATGTGAAGAATGCGCGAAAAAATAATAAATACATTCGAATACATCGGCGAGGAGGGTGATAAACTCGTGGTGAAAGGCAAAATGCACCGCTTTGGATTGAAGATGCAGAGAGCAAAGAAATTAAACAAAAAGGCAAGAATCCTAAGGCAAAGTGCAAGACGAGAAGAAATTTTTACAGCAGCCTATGGCAGAATCGAAACAATGCAGCAAAATAGCGTATGGCTGCGGATCATCAAGGAGATTCAGAGATACAGCAAAGCTTCCCATCTCCCCAAGTGAGTGCTGACAACTCTTGACATCAGATACTGTTGTTGGGTCCTAACTGCCTCTCGCGGCTCCCTAGCCTCTCTCGAGACGTAGCTGAAACCGCGCCAAAAGATGGCAAAGGCAGACAGGAGGGGAAGCAGGGGGAGGCCAAGCCTGAGGGGCAATAAATATTCTTCAAGACGTTCGAACTAGTAACAGCATTTCCCCAATTCCGTCCCCATCCCCATGGACAAGGGAAACCTGCATTTCCTCAATAAATATTCTTCAAGACGTTCGAACTAGTAACAGCATTTCCCCAATTCCGTCCCCATCCCCATGGACAAGGGAAACCTGCATGACGATCGTCGTGTTAGGACCATGTTATTCTTATATAAAAGTTATTGGCCGTATTTAAAGAATAGTTTGAGAAGTCGAAAGATGAAAATGAATTTTTCATTGAGTATTGTGAAACAGACAGCCTTCGTTTACGTGTATTTAAAAAAAAAACGAATAAAGGTAAATAAGAAAAGAATAATCAGATAAACAGGACTAGTTATCTGTAAAAAGAAATAGGACAGCAACAAGTGGTCTCCTCTGTGAACCTTATTTACCTTATGCCATAAATCAGATGGACAACACTCAACAACGTTTATCAATGTCTTGACCCAATACCACATCACATGCGCTGCGCTCTTTGTCACGATGATCTTTTAGAGTCAAGTGAAAAAACGTGCAATCTGTCTTACGATAAGTCTGGCTCAGAGAGAGTGGTCCGACATTTCAAGCTCGTATTACTCTTGCGGGGCGCGGGGCGGGAGAGCAGAGAGAGAGAGAGAGAGAGAGAGAGAGAGAGAGAGAGAGAGAGAGAGAGAGAGAGAGAGAGAGAGAGAGAGAGAGAAGAGAGAGAAGAGAGAGAGAGGAGGAGACTGAGAGACTATCACTTGGCGTTGGACCTTTCTTAGACTTAAGGGTGAATAAGAAGGGCAGTTCGGCAGCTCTGATGGAATGCTGAAATCATTAGAAGTCAATTTGACATTCTGGGGCTGTTCGCGAGGGCCACGGGCGGGGGGGGGGGGGGGGGGGGGATTCCTAATGCTAGTTGCTTTGGTGTGTGTCGGAGGGACGAGGATTGACCTGTTCTCGTATATTGATATATTGTGACGCACGTTTCTAGTTAAATAAACAAAAACCTTACAAAGATTCAGAAAGACTAGCTTAGGCTGAAACAAGCGGCCAGGTTATATCCATGACACTACGTACATATGTCTCGTTGACGGCATCAAAGTAGAGAGATTCCCTGGGGCCTCCTGGGGACTTCCGGGGCAATGATGCTCGTGGCGACGCCATGAGCAGTGACTCGGAAGGGCGCGACAAAGTCCTTTATGTCGCCGGAGGAACCGCCAGCCGAAGTGCTTACCGTGTTATGGCACCTCTTAACTGCCATTATTAGTTGGCATCACTCTCTTAACTTCATTTAATCGTCACATTAACCGCGGGTGCTCTTGCTTATGCTGCCACGCCTAATGAGCCGCCGCTTGTTGCTCCTGTGCGCTAACTTCAGCTCCAGTCTTGAGGAAGAGAGTCAGCGTAAAGTTTAATCTACCGACTTCCAACCAAGAAAGCCTGGTTGTGTATATACATAAATAAGAACATATAATACAAACATACATATATATATATATATATATATATATATATATATATATATATATATATATATATATATATATATATATATATATATATATACATATATATATGCATATATGTATATACGTGTGTGTGTGTGTGTGTGTGTGTGTGTGTGTGTGTGTGTGTGTGTGTGTGTGTGTGTGTGTGTGTGTGTGTGTGTGTGTGTGTGTGTGTGTGTGTGTGTGTGTGTGTGTGTGTGGTGTGTGTGGTGTGTGGTGGTGTATGTGTGTGGGTGTATGTGTGTGGTGTATGTGTGTGGGTGTGTGTGGTGTGTGTGGGTGTGTGTGGGCGTGTGTGGGCGTGCGTGCGTGCGTGCGTGCGTGTGCGTCTGATATTCTGATTAACAATTTTATTCAAGTTAATTGCGAACCATAATATCAAAAAATAACAACATACTGACAAATAAATTTCACGCCCAATGACGTCCTGACGCCTCACAAAGCCAAATAACCGTAGATCCACTGGCATTTATACTTTCACCTGTAATCCATTTTAAAATCTTTAGTAACACTTACAAAAGTGTTGCTTATTAGTTTTTTTTTCGATAAAAGGAAAAGACTTAAAGCGTTTTGTAGCCGCCCTCGCTACAGTGTTCCAATTGGTCAAAGGCGATACCTTAAATAATTTAGTATCCGAGGGCAAATGCTCACCCTAATTTTCCTTTTATTTCAGGAAGATGAAATTTTCTTCTGTCGATCCCGACGTGACTCATATACTCTAACAAAAAGAATTAGTTATAAGAGGTGTAAATGTGAGCACAGAAAGCGAATTATAAGGCGGGGTCGTTCCTTTTCGCACTCTGCCCCGTAAATAATTCCGTGAACACACTAACTGTGACTGACGGTAATTCCTGAGAGGACAAAAACTTCCCCGTTCCAAGGAGCCGCATTAGCATGTGACCTTCAGGGCTGCTGCTGTTCAGCCAGAAGGAATTCTCAGCCCAACTTATTTGCATCATTTCTCCTTAAAGCATTAGTCGTAGTTTGTTAAGCAAAGAAATGAATAATAATCTATTTACATAAAACAATGATTTTAGGAACAAACAGTGAAAAAATCACTGCTGATCGTACCAGATGGAGCGGAACCTCGGCTTCGGCACTGCTTTCTATATAAATTCCATTAGAAGTGGCGGTAGATGTAGTAGCCCCATCAACCCACTGGCCGCACCTTCCCACATGCATTATCCACACTGCCGTATAGGTTCCCGTGCACTTTAATCATTCCGGGAAAGGTTACGAGTGGAGGGGCCTGACCGCTCTTCCTCGCCACTGATTCTCAGCTGTGTAACGCTTAGTGTCATTTTACTTTGATGAAAGAATTCGTTTAATTCTAACGGAGACAGCTCAAACCTTCGTTTATCAACGTAATGCTGACGCTGAAATTGGCGATGCTTTCACTGTGAGTCATTGGCCAGTTTCCCTTTCAAGCGTTTATGACAAAAGCGTGTCCGCGGAGGCTTTGTTTTATGAGCAAATGCTGTTAGTGTTTCCTCGACAAGCTTTTTCCGGTGACTGAAAAGAAAGAGAATGTGTGACTTCTACTTTCGTTGCGAATCTCAGGGCCCTCTCCATTTCGCTTTTCTTATAACTAAACTACTGTTCAGCATATGGAAATGTCCAAGGGCGATTTAAGCAGCGCAATTCACTTTACCAACTCCCTCCGTAGGTAATTGTGCGCACAACCATCAACTGCTTTGCGCAGCAAAACGCGCGGCTTTATTCTTCCATGTCATCCCGCCGACCTCTTGTAGCTTCGGTTTATCTGTTTAATGGATGGGTTCTCTGTCTACAAAAATGAGTGATGGAATAACCTGACCTGCACTTGACAAAGCA
This sequence comes from Penaeus vannamei, assembly GCF_003789085.1. NCBI lineage: Eukaryota > Metazoa > Arthropoda > Malacostraca > Decapoda > Penaeidae > Penaeus > Penaeus vannamei. The sequence continues at coordinate 370,962 of NW_020870883.1, read as the reverse complement.
TTTCTGTCAAAAGCAACACACACACACACACACACACACACACACACACACACACACACACACACACACACACACACACACACACACACACACACCACCACCACCACACCACCCACCACCACCCCCCCCCACCCCCACCCCCACCCCCCCCCCACCCCCCCCCCACCCCCACCCAAAATCGCCTGTAAACATTTACTAAACACAAAAAGTACACACACGCATGCAGGTACGTGCCCAACCGGGCGCCCACAGTAACACACCACACACACACACACACACACACACACACACACACACACACACACACACACACACACACACACACAAATATATTTATATACACACTCAACTAACTCGTCCATCTCTTCCCCTCTCTCTCCTTCCATCATTCATTCATTCATTCATTCACTCATTCATTCATTCATTCATTCCATCCTCCCTCCCTCCCTTCGCTGCTCTCTATCTGACCACAATAATAGCCGTTTGATTTCATAAGAAGTGCAAGCACAATCATAGAAATCCTCTTGTCAGCATCGCCCACGGGCGCTCTGTGGAGCATGTGTCTAGTACACCTCAGACAGGCCAGGCAATTCAGCTCTGGGAATGCGGTTAGTTTTACGATAATTTTCAATTTACAAATGAGTGGCATATTATGCCACTCATTTGTTAATAAAGAAGGGACGTTATGTTTTAGGTAGCGGGTCAATAGGCTGGTGGGAGAAACCAGCAAATTCGAACTAAATTTATCAACAGCAGATTGAAAGTCTGCAAAAGGAAAACAACCCGAATGTTTTGTTCCAACTGTCCCTTGGCTTCAGTTGTATAACTCGATATCATCTGGTTGGTAATCAGCTGGCCATTAATAAGGCCTGATTAAGGTGTGGCATCGCGCCAGCTGTGTTTTGACTCCGAGTTGGGCAGGATGCTACAGCGCTGCCAGCCCCCGGTCTAGTGTAGCTTGCCGTTTCCCGGCGCCGGAAATGTTTTGTGAAGTTTATGCTTCCATAGAAAAAAGTTCAATGAATTAATCAAATACGGGAGAGATGCAGAAACGGTGGCAGTAAAAAGTCCCGTTTCTTGGCTTTCTAAGGAAGTCTGGCAAATTATGTAACGAGATAAAAGGCCGCAATGTCAACCCCGCGCTCAAGCGATCATTAATATGCGAGGCGCTCCTCCGTGGGCAAATTGTCCCACCACTACCCCGGGAGAGGGCGGGGGAGACCTGCAAAGAGCAGCGGGAGACCTGTGCTAAAACACCGGCTGGACCAGCGCTCCCATCACGACCTAGAGCAACGACGCCCTCGCCAACCTGGCCTTGGGTTGGATATACTGGCGGTCTCGAGAACGATCTGGTAGCGTGGCGAGGTTGCGGGACAGTGAGAGCTGAGGCGCAAGTGCTTCAGACAGGAAAGATTCCAATCCCATGAATGAGGTAAGAGGGCAGGGAGTTTTCTCCCGCCTAGTAATTCGTAATCCCACAAGTGTTGTCTCTAATATAAACAAGTACCGGGCACCTCAGAATTCCTGTAATGACAAAACGAATTAAAACACAATTGGTGTGTTGTTCAGGTGAAGTGTTTTCTTTATAAAACGAGACCTTGAACGGGCTTCCCTTCACAGCAGCGTAATAACAATAATGCCGCACATTTTGCATCAACCCTCCATGCGATTGTTTTCATGAAGCAGCGACATCGTAAACCCGAGTTTCATGATGAGAGTTTCCATTTGTTTGTGAAGCCTTCCATCGCTCTATTTCCTTCTCCATCCACACTCCACCTGACCTCCACTTCCAGCATTAGCAAGCGTTTTCCTTGTCCGGTCACTAACTTTTCCCGGTCACTTCGGCAGGAACTCGTCCTAGTGGTTCCCAGGATTTCGCAAACGACCCTTACTTTCGTTTTTATCATCATCGGCTTCGAGAATTTCATATCTGACACCCCCTTGCTCAGGCACCTGAGACAAACGTCACCTTGACATAATCAATCACTGTGACATTTTATATAGGAATGGTGCTTTACATCAGAGCACAATTAAACTTTTTTTCTGCAAAGTATTTCTTGACTCGGTCGCAAGAAAATGCGTTAGTCACGGCTGCTTTTGGCATGCAGGAGTCAAAACTGATGTCCACATATTCTGGAGATTTTCTCTGCATTGTAATTACAAAAGAAACGCTAGTTCTCTACCATCACAATACGTAAACAAGTACACACAGCATACGTATACACACTTTGTGTGTGTGTGTGTGTGTGTGTGTGTGTTAAATGGATCCATTTCGGTTTCCTTACTGGGCATCGTTCGTACTCTGTCATTCCTTTTTGTCCTCTGCCGCCTAATGGTCTGAGGTCACCCACCTCTATTTTTGCTATGGTCAGCTATACCCTCCAACTACCTGTCCATCCATTAAGTGTTTTTCGTTGTTTCTGAGATCATCCTCTGCCATATACCTAATTACAACTACATTTACTTTGCAAAAGGTTCCAATGGCACTTTTATGGAAAAAACTCGAGATAATGACGGTATCTCAAAAAAACACATCTCTTCTTTCCCTCGAATTCTGGAAACTATGGGAAGTAGAGAGAATTTTGCTCCCACGACGCAGGAAGAAAAAAACGCTCGGTAGCACGGTTATATCAGTTACGTCGTTTTCTGTTGCATTAAGTGGTTGGACAAATAATAACAAAAATAATAATAAGAAGAAGAGACTAATAAATAGACAGTAATAAAAGGATTGCCCACACAAGAATCTTTTCGCCTTGCCTTAGGATACTAGATACCAGGAGAAAGCTATTAATACACGTCCTTACAAAAACACGATACCTGCTGCAAATAAACAGACAAACTCACGTGATATTTGTTGTAAATCAACAAAGATAAACACACGTGGCACCTGCTATAGAGAAAGACAGACGCACATGACACCTGTTCCAAACAAACAAAGATAGAGCTGCAGGCGTTGTGCAATGACAAATAATTTGAGGCAATTCCGCGGAGTTGCAAAGGGCAGCGCGCCGGGCCTTTCTCGGGGTCACGATCCGAGTCGCTCGTCTGGAAGAGAAAGCTTTACGCGAAGAAATGTTGCATCGGCGAGATAATGGCGGCGGCGTGCAGGGGACAGGGAGAGGTAATTATGGTCTTTAATTACGGTGGGTGTATTTATTACCCGGATTTAGTTCACGCTCTAGCATCAGTTTTCAACATTCCAATGATGTTCTTTGGTCCTCATCCTGACCATCTAAGTTTGCTGATTCATCTAAATCTAAATCTACATTTTATTTACCGTTGAAATCTGAATTCTCCGTGCATTTCTTTACAAAAACTAAGAATATTTCCCACATAACGTCAGCAGAGATTGTCACTTCCACATCAACCCTCGCATCCACTTTGTCACCATCTCCGCCACTGAATCACTAATCTAAACATGCTGAATCACTTTCAGATTGCTGGCATGAGCCTCGCCGTGTGTCATTACAGGTGCGAAAGAGGAGCGCCTTGCCACACCTGGAAGCGTTGGGCAGCAACTGGTTCAGGCACCTCGGGCCCCTGCAACTATCCGGTGTTAAAATGACTTGGTGAAAATGTATGTTATCAAGAGGCGCTGATAGCGGCATACGTTCAGTGAGATAGGTTTCTTGTTTGCGGTGCTGAAAGCGAAATCTCCGAGCCGTAGTTTCATAGGTAAACAAGCTGAAAAATGGTAAATATGTCTGACTATTGACAGAAGTATGGGAATTGTGGATACCTGTAGAGTGAAATATAGACACAGTAGCTTTTACTGAAACCATTAGAAAAAAAATATATGAAGATATTGCAAAAGCAATGATTTATAAAAAAGAAAAAAAAAAAAAATCTTCGCAACGTATTTGCTCGCTATTATTAGTCATTTTAATTCTCTAACTTATACTGCCATAATCTAATAACGATAATTTTATAACTAATCCAAAAATAATTGTATCACAATAAAACACGCCACTTTTTAACCGCCTTTATACACTGATGCAATGAGGCAAGAAACAAGATACTGGAGCGACTTGGCGTCACCCAATAATATCAAGTTGGTAACATGAGGGCGACGCAGACAGGGTCTTCACGCAATAAGGTGTGTCGTCAAGCCAGTGTAGCAAATATTACAAGGTCTTACACGAGGCTCCAGAAAGGCAACAAACTACCCTCCATGTGTATTCACCCGAGGAATGACTTACGTAAAGCGGTTAACATTTCAATGAACATTCTCTCTCCGGGCGGCATCCGAGAGAAATCCTCGGTGGATATCTCCTCTCCCTCGGCCCGAGGAGACACAGGCGGTTGTGGCTTGCACTGTTGCCAGCTTACGACTTTCTCGCGCTGACTGAGCAATGCAAATGTTACAAGTAATAGTTGCATCAGATTATTCACACATCCGTTTACAACAAGAGGCTTTCCTTCGTAAAGCCTTCTCGGCGGAGAGGCATCGCCGACCCCGCCATCTATCGTCTCTTGCGCCACCTACACAAGGGCGGTACCTGCCTCGGCCGCCAATAAGGCAATCCGACGATGGAGCAGGAACGCTTAAATGCTGCATTACGTGGAGGCGCCGCAAATCGGGAGGGCTGCATCAGTCAGAGCGCGTGCCTGGGAGAAACTATAAAGCTAAAAAAAAATAGCGTTGCGAATAAATAATGATTTCCAAAACTATTCAACTGATTAACCATTCAAAATGAAAACCGAATATAAGAAATCAATAAAAGAGGAAGTATTATTATTACAAGCATCACTGCTAAATCAACAGCAAAAGGCAAAGGGACGAAACCGAGGGGGACGACGAAGCAACAAACAGTGAGTATTAATTAACACTACGTAATCTGACCTTTAGACCTGCATGCACGTGAAGTAACAAATAAGAGCGTTGTTGTAAATATTGGAAATTAAGACTTCATGCGTGAAATTTTATAACTACCTCAGATAAGATTTTTAACCTATGTCACAGACAATCATGAAGCAAAATTCGTTCGGGAAAGTAATTGCACTGTATTTGCAATGAGTCTGAGCTTCTTTTTTTTCAAAGAAATAAAGAAAGAAAATGCTTTGGTAATGACCATACAAAAAAACTGATAAGCTTGTTGAAATATCACTTTCTTGATAAGTACACAGATGTCGTTCAGTATCTGATCTAGCTTTACTAGAATTTCCTTCACAAATACACATGAAAGCAAATCAGAGCACATTATTGATCAGAACAAGAATCTAATCGTTGAAACCGCGCGAAAATCCCTCCAGCTGACCAGCTGCCAGATCCTTCCCAACCATTCGCGGAAAGTATGGAGTGAACAGCCTATTTATACACAGCGGATCAGCCCCGCTATCAATCACTCTGCCTCAACTCATTATCATTATCTAACGAGCAATCAGCGAGCTACAGAAGTCCTTTGCTCATCTGTGTCTTCCCGGGAAGTTGTGTTCGTGTTTGCTGAGGAGACAATAGTCGCGTCCTAATTAGATGCGCTAATGACGTTCTCTAATTGATTGGCGCCGACAGAGATCAGCCGAGGAACTGCCGAAGTTCCTCGTCCTGAGTAAATCTCGAATGCAAACCATGTCTTATCTGGCTTCTGGCCACAGGCGCCTTCCTTTTCTCCACCTGGCTTCTCGGGCGGCTGCCGGAGCCCAACCCTCCTGCTCGCGTTCATCGCGAGTGCTTACGCTAGATTTCCATTTGCAAGTTTTTGCATATCACCTATATATTGTACTTCCGTCTGTTGCTATTACTTCCATGGCTTCTGAGGAAGTACGTCAATTATTATATAAATTTTATTATCCTGAGCAATAATAATCAGGTTGATCATCTAAAGTGATGAAGACTCGTCAATATAAGTTTTTCATACGAATTAATTTTACTTCTGCGATCCTTTCATCGCAACAGCAAAATGAGAACGAATAACATTCGATAGCATTAGAGTCAGTAAAGTCAAAATCATTACTGAATATCAACGCAATCCCGTTTCCATCACCGATTCTCCGGAAAAGAACTAGCGGAAACGGAAGAGAACCTGACCAGCAAGAATGGCGAATCCGAGAAAGTAAAGCGACATCATCTTAAGGTTAAATATATATCTATATCTATCTATCTATCTAATCTATCTATCTATCTATATATATAATATATATATATATATATATATATATATATATAAAACAAAGAGCGGGGATACATGGACACAGGGTAGAAATAGGAAAAGACCAGGCAAAGAACCGGGATAATCTGATGACCGAAGAAGAAATCTCTTTAGCCAGCTTCGGACAGCCCATCCCAACATAAATTCAGCGATGAAAAGTACATCATACGAAACCGACATTAATCTTCTAACCCCAAATCCATCTAGATGACGCAGTCTTCTTATCCCCACAAACCCTTCACCATCGACTCTATTCCGCCATCCATAAAGGCGAGATTTGCAAGCGCACCGCCTTGCTCCGGGGAGACGCCTGGATGTGTTGACTGATCGCCGGTCGAGTTCATCGTCAGAGGCAACAGAAAACGAGATCCGCGACATTAATCACCGATCGCTTTCCCGAAAAGGAACCAATTAAACTTTCTTTAATGAGGATCATGACAGTAATGGCCCTCGCGATACGAACGACGCGCGCCGCCACCCGCGTCAGTGAAGAATTAAACCCGTGTTGTTCGTGATCCAAGGAATTATTTCAGACCAGCCCGCCGAGCTGTCGCGTCGGTTCAGCAGACTTTTAGATCGGCGAGTCGCTTCACGTGGGCCATTTAGAGCTTACTGCTATCGGAGAAAAACACCGACTTTTGGGCGTCAGCTCACGAGTAATCAGACCTCACAAGAACTGACACCTTTCAGACTTTATACTGAAATGAAGAAGTATTTGAAAAACTGATAATCATAATCATAAAAGACCAAAAATTCCTTACTGACTAGCAAGGGCTTTACCAAACAAACAGTGAAAAGCAGGATGGAATGCAAATTCTGGAATGTGTCAAAGAAATCTAATGATAGTCATTCTCCGAAGTAAGAATTGCCAGATACGATCCTCAGAACTTGTATATTGTCAATGAAACTGATCCTAAGCATTCTAGACCTTGCATGAATGCTATCAACATTTTACTAAGAAAAAAGGAAAATATGCAAAAATTAACGTATTAAGATATAAGAATAAAAATTCTGGGGACCCGCTAGAAGTGGAAGGCCATAAAAATATATAGCTTTTGCAGTTGAAGAACTGCAAGGAGGTAATTGCGAAGCAAGTAGCCCAAAGGCACGGGCGTGGGTCAGGTGCCCGCCCGCCAAATGAGTTATTAGACCGCCCACACCCGGGGCCTCCAGTCCCACGACATGGGCGGTCGCCAAGGCCGCAGTTCTTCCTGTTGGCAGGGCTCGCAGCCCTCGGAGCGGAAGGCAAGCAGCTCTCGCAAAGCCGCCATCGTTCGCGTATTGCTGAGCAGCGTTGGTTAGTTGCCTTGAGGAGTAGCAGTGCCCGTATAACAAATAATTAGCATTGGCTTGCTAACAAGAGAAGCTAGGAGGCAGTTAGGAGTAGGAGTAGGTAGTAGCAAGTTAGCAGCCAGTAAGGCAGCATAAGTAATAATAGTTAATAATAGTAATAATTTAATATATATCAATTTGGCTAATTCCTTTTCTCACAGTTTATTTCTGCTTGTATGACAGGCTGTTCACATTTAAATTTTGCTTCTAAATCGTGTGCAAATAGTGACCAGTGTTACCATACCACTTGGCAGTTGGGCAATTACTACAGTTAATATTAGTCCTAGTAAATAGTAGCCAGTCATAATTGTAGTAGTAATAGTAGTGCGTAGTAGTAGTAGAAATCAGTAGCTAACCACAATAGGTCGCCAAGCTTCTACACAGTAGTTAGTAGCTAGTAATTAGTAGTAGTAGTAGAAAGTAGGTAGTAGATAGTATAGTAGTAGTAGTAGATATATAAAGTGAGAAGCAGTAGAAAAAGTAGTAGTTACCAAGTTAAAGTTAAAAGTAGTAATTAGTTAGTAGTAGTTTTAGAGTAGTGCGTAATATGGTGTGGTGGTAGTTGGTGCGTGGTGGTGGTGGTGGTGGTGGTGGTGGTGGTGGTGGTGGTGGTGTGGTGGTGGTGGTGGTTGTGGTGATGATGATGATTCGATGTATGTGCGTGTGGTGTTTGGTTTGTGATGATGTTGATGATGATGAGTGTGATGGCTTGGATGATGGCTGGTTGGTGGATGCGGATGGTCGTGGTAGTGGTTGATGATGATCTTTATGATAGATGATGATGATGGTGATGGCGGTGTTTTGGTGGTGATGATGAAGACGATGACGATGGACGGATGATAATGATTGATGACGCGATGATGATGATAACGTAACTTGATGATAATAACGATGATGGTGATGATAACTATAATAAAAATCTTGATAATGATAGTGATGACAATCAGTTTCATCATTATCATCATTTCGTCGTACAGAAAATTCGATTATGAAAAATCTGGATCATGCGTCACGCGCAAATAAGTCACTTCTATTAATAGACACAGTTCCGATATGACAAGTAGTACTATGTGTGCTCCGTACAGCGTAAAAAAAAATCATATATTTTGTTCTTCTCCTAAACACGGGCTCGAAGCGTGGAACTTCCCTGTTAATACAAAAAAATATCTTAATTTCTAGCCTGTTCATTTTCAAATTCAACTAATGACAGTTGTTTGCTGCTCCAGACAATGCACACGAGGGATCAAGGTCAGACGACGGCGCGCCAGGGAGTGACGAGACTAACCCTCACAACAGATGCACCTTTTGTGCGTCGAGACTGCAAATTGGGCCGATGAATCAAGAAAGAAACTTCGGAGCAAACTTCAGTAACAAAGGGGGATTTCGAAGATGACAACAGCGAAGCCAATAACAAAGACTCTATTTACAACACGGACACGACATGACAAGCAGCTAAATGAAGCACAGCTCCCTATCAGAAGCTAATAGGGGAACTTGCATACGGTGATTAATTTCGTGATTCGATAATCAGGCCCTTATTAGTGACCGCCAATTAAGTGGTCAATATAAATTAGGGCTCAACTCCCACATGTAGTTTGTACTTTTGTTAATTGATATGAATTTAGGAATGCTATTTGTAAAAAATATATATATGGTTTAGTAGGAGGATATCCCTCAAATAATCAATCAATCATCTATGAAATCGGCATTGCCTGTCATTTACAGGTAACCGAGACCGTTCCAAAATGCCAGAGCATCCGGACGCAGTTTTCACTCAGACGGCGCGTTGTTAAGAGACCGACGACGCATGTTTCTTGCACTTGCTCCGAGTTCCATATAATTAATAAATGTCACATGAATCAGACTCAGGGTCACGGAAAATGTCCGACAAAAAGAGCGTCAGCCATCGCACGCAAAGGCCAGCAAGCACAAGGCAACAAGCGGACGTTTTCTCTGGGTCATTCAAATCGGTGCTCCTCCCAAGTCTAAGCTCTCTTCTTGTGTCCGCAGAAAAAAAAAAACATTACGTTCAGCATCTTATTCGTACTTGCCTGAAGGAATAGTAAGGACTCACTTTTCATTCATGAACATGTCATGCAACACACTGGTTGTTTTCGGGAATGTCACAGCGAACTCAGACCAAGTTACACGTGTGCTGAATTTAGTCACAAGGAACAGGAGTGGCAATGCCGTCGCTCTTGGCTCCTTGCGCCTCGGCTCCTCCCAGGGCAGGGGACGTGACTGACCTCCGGGGGCATGGGCTTGCAGCCTAATGCATTCTATTCTGCACTTAGAACAGACTGACAGAAACTATGATGATAAAATGCTAACAATGATGATAATAATGAAAACAATAATAATAATAATTATGGTGATAATAATAATTATTATAATAACTGTAACAACAATAACAATGTTTATTACAACACTAATAAAAAATAATAATATTATAATAATAATAATCACAATAATTGATAACAATAAGGATAATGATAATAATAATAATGCCACTAATAATAACAATAAGGATATGGTGCTGCTGCTGTTGTTGCTGCTACTGCTACTGCTACTACTACTGTTGTTGTTGTTGTTGTTGTTGTTGTTAATGATGATGATGATGATGATAACAATCATGATAATAATAATAATAACAATAATAATAATAATAACAATAATAATAATAATAATAATAATAATAATAATAATAATAATAATAATAATAGTGATAATGCTAATGTGATGGTGATATTATTGTTATTGTTATTATTATTATTATTATTATTATTATTATCGTTATCATTGTTATTATCATCATTATTATCATTATCATTATTGTTATCATTATCATTATTGTTATCATTATCATTATTGTTATCATTATCATTATTGTTATCATTATCATCATCATCATCATTACCATTATTATCATTATTATCATTATTATTATTATTATCATCATCATTCATTATTATATTATTATTATTATTTATTATTATTATTATTATTATTATTATTATTATTATTATTATTATCATCATTATTATCATCATCATCATTATTATTATCATTACTATTATTATTATTATTACTATCACTATCATTATTATCATTATCATTATCGTTATCATTATCATTAAATGATAATGGTGATGATGATGATGATATTATAACAATAATATCATTATTATTATTATTATCATTATTATTATTATCATTATTATTATTATCATCATCATCATAATCATTATCATTATTATCATCATCATTAAATGGTAATGGTGATGATATTATTATAATTATCATTATCATTATTATTACTATTATTATTATTATTATTATTATTATTATTATTATTATTATTATTATCATTATTATTATCATCATCATCATAATCATTATCATTATTATCATTATCATTAAATGGTAATGGTGATGATATTATTATAATTATTATTATCATTATCATTATTATTACCATTATCATTATTATAATCATTATCATCATCATCACCATCATCATCATTATTATTATTAAGATTAATATTACCATTATCCGCATTACTATTATTACTACTACTATCATTTCACTCTTATTTTTAAGACAGCAAAACCAACAAGACCGGAGTCCCGGAGCGAGCGGTGGCCGAAGCCATTTTTCTTGACTAACGAACAAACAGAGGAGGAACCTTCGTCAGACATGCAATCGCCTGTGCCTCTTCAATGGCCTGGTGATAGTGACCTTTAAATCTCGAAAGAATGCAAGTGCCTAGTTAATTTTTCGTCCCGCTCAGTCCTAGGTAAAGTATGGCCTCGTAAGTCTCTTAAATTAGGGCGGGTAATACAGCCAAAGAGAATGGCACGCAGCTGAATGGGTCCACTGGTTTCCCCCCCGCCCCGCCCCTCGCCAAAAGATGTTCCCGCCGCAGTCATACGGTGCAGCTGCTTCGTATGTGCGAGGCCAGGGTGGGAGATAAGTGCAACGAGGTTACACGGGGGAGCCTGGAGTG
>NW_020870883.1:341974-344474 GCF_003789085.1 Penaeus vannamei | reverse complement strand
ACAGGGTCGGCTGGGAGGGTTGGCGGGGGAATGCCACGGGACGAAGCGTGAGCCGTGCTGATGGAGGCTGGCTGTTAAGGAGGTGGTGGGCTGAAAATTGAGGGTGGGTCTGTGACTTACATGGGCAGATGCAGGGGGGAGGTTTGCCGTCCTTCATGGTACGGCAGAAGTACTCCAATATCTCACCCATAACTGACAGGCACTTCCAGGTGTGTCACTTGTGGGCAGATGTCATGTCCTAATGCGTGACACACACTTCAGCTTCTGTCACGAGTCTTCTAGAAGCGGGACATCACTAGACAGCACGTCACAAATGTCAAGACGACGTCCTCATCGTTTTAAAGATTGCATCGGATACGTCTCTGATAACCTCTCAGACAAGTGTTAAATACCATACTTGGGGAAGAAATATTTTAGGCCTGTCGACTTCTTGGTTCAGTCCCGGAGGCGCCTTCACGTCAGCGCCTACACTGGAGGGATGCTTCTTAATTAGTGAGAAAATGAGTGCTGAGTGGGTGGGTTATAGTCACAAGCAAATCAAAATTCGAGTTATTGGTACACACAGGATATATAGCGATGCGGGGGCAGGGCCATACCCTGCCCCCCACAGCATGGCAATACCTTCTTGCAAACGGCCAGCGACCCACATCGCTGTAACCGCTGCCTTGTTATCATCTGAAGCGTATTTGCGAGCACGGCTGGATTAAGCTCCTTTAACTGCATTGGATCACCTTCTCCAGGGTTCTCGCCAAGATGCTCGAGGCACAAACGGATTGTGTTTTTTTTCTCTTCTGTATAATAGTATTAATGGCTAAACTTGGAAGGAAGTAAGAAATCATACACTGATTCGTTTTGCTATATTACAGTGAGGCATAGATGTAAAATAACAGTTGACAGGAGATACAAAGTTTATCAAGAAAAAATATTGTATTGGATACAGTATATCGCTTGTACTCGGTGCAGTAACATCAGCCCATGGCTACAAAAATATTTATATGTGTGTACAGGATGCCTTCTGGAGCATAAACATTTTTGTATATAAGTGACTGTATACGCACACACTGCAGGAACACCCACACACACACAAACAGGCACCTGAGGAGCTCCACCTTCTCTGCCCCCCCCCCCCCTTCCGTCTCGCCATCACCCGGGCAGCAAATCCACTCGGCCGTTTCAGTGCGCATCGCGTCGATTCAGAACTTTTTGTCTTCCATTACCTCTGCGTCACGCATCCCTGCTCGCCCGTCCGCATACCTGGCTGGTTAGGCCACCCTTTTTCTCAAGCACGATTTAAATAAACGGCCAGACTGCAAAATGCGCCTTTCTTTTTCGCATCTTTGTATCTTGACTTAGACTTGGGAGACATAAGTGGCAGGATCGTCCACGGATGTTTTAGTAACCATGGATTCGTCAAGCGCAACTCTGGTGGCCAGAAATTCACTAATTTAGAGAGATATACATATATTGAAAGAGGTTTGTACGTATGCACATGTATTTTATATATGTATATATGTATATATGTACATGTATGCGTGTGTGTGTGTGTGTGTGTGTGTGTGTGTGTGTGTGTGTGTGTGTGTGTGTGTGTGTGTGTGTGTGTGTGTGTGTGTGTGTGTGTGTGTGTGTGCGTGTGTGCGTGCGTGCGTGCGCGTGCGTGCGTGCGTGCGTGCGTGTGTGTGTCTGTGTGTGTGTATAATATCTATTCATTTATATATATATATATATATATATATACACACATATACATATACATATACATATACATATACATATGCATATACATACATACATATATATAATATATATATATAATATATATATATATATATATATATATATATATATATATGTATATGTATTGTATATGTATATGTATATATATTATATATATATATATATATATATATTATATATATATTATATATATATGTGTGTGTGTGTGTGTGTGTGTGTGTGTGTGTGTGTGTGTGTGTGTACGTATGTATATATACATACATTATATGTATATTATATATATTAATATATATATATATATATTATATATATGTGTGTGTGTGTGTGTGTGTGTGTGTGTGTGTGTGTGTGTGTGTGTGTGTGTGTGTGTGTGTGTGTGTGTGTGTGTGTGTGTGTGTGTGTGTGTGTGTGTGTGTGTGTTTTGTGTGTGTGTGTGTGTGTACGCAGCATGTATATATAATTGTATATATATATATATATATATTATATTTATACATATATATATATACATATATATATATATATATATTATATACATACTATATACATATATATATATAGTACATATATAATATATATATACACTATATTACAATATATTACCATTATATACATATATATACTATATATACACACATGATATCACAAAATAATACATCTAATAAATATACACACACAGTAAATAATATAAAATATAAGTATAATATATGTATGATATATAAAATTTATATATTATACATACATTAATACATATAATTAATATATA
>NW_020870883.1:324311-341874 GCF_003789085.1 Penaeus vannamei | reverse complement strand
CACAATATTGACAGGTGTTTCCGCTCGAGATCGAACCGAACTTATAATACCACAATCTATGTTGAAATGATGAATAAGAACTACGTTATTCCTAACCGCATGTGCAAAACCTCGGCTTAGGAAATTATTCAAAACATTTTTTTTTTCAAGGATGATTAATGAACACCGGAAGTCAGCGAGACAGAAAGGAAACGCATATTACAAACGAACGAAAAAAATGTTATTAATTGCGGTTTGCTGCAGTGCAATGCAGTTCGTCACCCTATTATTGTCACCGTAGTTTATGTTTGTTTGTTTAAATGCTCAGTGTCTCGAGAGAAGGAAAGCTATCCTGTTAATAAAAAAGGAATATTAGGCCTTTGACTTTCCTCATAAGTGCAAAAACATTTTCCATTGAAAGGTAACAAAGTTGATCCTTTTCCGTCAGGATATATATATTATATATATATATATATATATATATATATATATATATATTATATATATATATATATATATATATTGTATAGATAGATAGATAGATAGATAGTAGATAGGTAGATATACTGTGTATATATATATATATATATATATATATATATATATATATATATATATACATTTACTATAAATCATTTTTAAGAATTTAAGATTTGTATTAAATAACGTTTTCCCCCGGCATGCAACATGTGTATTTATTAATCTATGAATATAAATGTGTGTATATATACATATATGTATATCACACACACACATATATGTGTATGCATGTATGTATGTATATAATATACACATACATATATATAATATATATACATACATACATATACATATATATATATATATATATATATATATATATATATATATATATATATATATATATATATATATATATACACACACATATATATATCTATGTGTGTGTGTGTGTGTATTTACACACAATAAATTATCTTTGAAACGTGGATACGCCATCCCTTTCTTTCCTTATCCTCTTTTACTCACAGTCTGTTTTTGTTTTTTATTATTGTTATTATTCTTTCACTCTCCCCCTCATACACTATTTATATCAGATACCATCTGGAAACAAGGACGACTTATTTTTATTATCATTATTGACTCTACATGCCTGTTGCTACTAAATGAGCAGAAGATTGGTCGGATGCCTTATTTTGTTATGGATATTACCCATTTCCACAATTTAGTCTAATTAACGTCAGATCTTACTCAAAATGCCCAGCGCGCATTCCCACAGTCGCACTTCAAGTCCCCACAGTCCCCACACCCACGGAGATGGCCAGCAGTGGGGATTTCCAGGTAAGAGGCCTACATGTGGTCATTTTTGGATATAGGAAACCAAAAATCTAGACTGGATACTTTGCTTTTATTCGGGAGTTTTATATAAACGTGGACAGATATTATGCTTCGTGTCTTTTTTCGTATTTTTAAATAAAGTGTATGTTGAAAATGTATAAGGTTTCTTTTATTTTGGGGAATATTCATCCTATCCACCATACTACCTTTGAAAAAAATCAACTCATACTAAAGTTTAGAATCACGAAGCATAATTGTTTCGCTGTCGTTAAGGAGTCATGCTCGCGCCTCCAGACCACCTCTTGGATGTTAAACTTGTTCTGCAGTTCCTTTAAACCGCGTACAAGCTGGGCGCCTTGTTAGCGAGACGCTACAAGACAACCGATAGAATTAATTGATTCTGCTGCACTGGTGCCTTACTGCATTCATCATTGCAACGAAATGTGTGGCCGATAATTTGTAAGGATTCCTGGCCATTGCCTTACTTACTGCCCAGCTAGATGAACGTTGAGTGCCGAAATATACGGTTAAAAGAAGGTGGAGTTCTTAAATATTACTCTTTCTCTCTTTCACTCTGTTTCCCAGAAGGACTTGCGATTCTTGGAGGCCGATGCACGCCAGAGGTCAGCCTCGGCGTGGACTTTTTCCGTTGAACTGAACACACGGAAAGGCGAGAGAGCAGTCTTATCATGTGGGACGCACTGTTCATTCCGCCGTGGACAGCGGAGGAATGCGTTTTAGTGTTATGTATATATCTTGGTTGTAGTATTGGTCTCTCTCTCTCTCTCTCTCTCTCTCTCTCTCTCTCTCTCTCTCTCTCTCTCTCTCTCTCTTCTCTCTCTCTCTCTCTCTCTCTCTCTCTCTCTCTCTCTCTCTCTCTTCTCTCTCTCTCTCTCTCTCTCTCTCTCTCTCTCTCTCTCTCTCTTCTCTCTCTCTCTCTCTCTCTCTCTCTCTCTCTCTCTCTCTCTCTCCCTGAATATGAACTAAAATAATTGCCTATATAATAAAAATGGCAAGAAATTTTCAAGATGCCGAAACACTGGCTCTGTCATCTCTCCTTCTTCGCCCCTTCATCCACTCCCTCCCGTCTCCTGAAACATCTCCCTCTCCCTTCCCTTTTCTTTTCTCTATGCTTCTTATTCTACCGTTTCCGCTGTCCTTGCTCTGATTCCTTTGTACCGGTTTCAAGTATTCATGCCTGGTATCAAACCATGATTTTCCTTGGCATGCATCGCTAATTGCTATAAATGGGATAATAATATGAAGCGCCAAAACGTGGCTTCTTTCCCTCGCAGTTGATGGTCAGTTGATCAGCTGTTTCACTCACCGCTGTTATTGTTAAAACATCCTTCTCATACCACATTATAATCATCCGTATAATCATTATTATCATTATATTTGTTATCGATATCATTTTCATTATATTTGTAATAATCATTATTATTACTGTCATTATTGTCGTTAATATTAATTTTACTACCATTATTGCCATTGTCACAACCATTATCATTATTATTATTACTATTGCTTTTATATCTCATAGTGCTATCATGAATATTATTATTGTTATTGTTACCAGTATCATTATCGTAATTTAACATCTTCATAAGTGTTATAAGAAGTATCATTATTATTGTTGTTACTATTTCTTTTAATATTGTAAGTATTGTTATCATTGTTTTTATCATTGTGATAATTTTTCTTAACAATATTAACTTGTTTCTATCGTTCCTACTATCATTATGATCACTAAACGGAATTTAATAGAACTAATATCAAAAACAGAATACGAATAACAAGATACATCGCGTCAATTACGTGTAGCCAGAAATTATATTCGAGAACCGAAGCAAGGAATGGGCGAGCAACCGGAGACGGTTTTTTTCTTTCTTTTTTTTTTCTTGTTCCTAAGCTTACTTTTTCACGTATCATGTGATCAAGAGCATCATTATAAGCACCTTCATAATCACAGTCATTGCATCATCACCATCACATCATTATCATCATAGAAGTCAAGATAATAGTAATGCAATGAAACCGAAAGGAGACATGACAAAGGACACTCCACACCGCAGGTTTACCAGCTTTCCAAGGAGCAGAAATGAAAGATCTAAATTCACCATGTAGGTTCAGAGGAAACCACATACAACTGCATGTCTTAGTGATAAATTAATTTCTCTCTCGCCCAGTAGTTCACGGTTTCACCTGGCACCTGGCACGTGGCTGCATTCTGGCAACACCTGCCTTGTATCTATCTGTGTTCGGGACGGAGTGCCAGCGGTCGGCTCATGATGTGTCGCCAATGTTTTCACCGACGACTAATATCAGCCACTGAAAATAGATAAAAAGCGTTTGGAAACATGGCGATGCATAGTTCATTACCCATATTATGTCTTGTTTTCCTTAACACAGAGTAATTGGAAATAGTGTAACTCAACTTCAGCACAATCACTATCGCCAAACACCAGTGACATCGTGTGAACTCAAATAAATCTTTGGCGAAAATGCGTTTGTGAAGAGATGTTAGTGTTTCCGTTGGTTTTATAAATGTAAAACATAATTTGAGAAAGCTAGAAATGGATCACTTATCACTTTCGTCTATCAGTGTAATCCGCAAGATTTTCTCACCCGATTCACTGACTGAAGGCGGTCCACGTGGCACTCGAGTCACGTGGAATGAAGCCCTTGAAAATCATTCCAAGGTTCGCATAACCGGATTCATGTCATAACACATTCCTTGGCCTTCGGTCCATGAGGTCATCTTTCTGGCAAGGTCTCTGTCACTGATGCAATCGATGTGGACGGGAAGGACAACCAATACACGCTCGAACTTTAAGCCAAAGTCAATTTTGAAAAAGTTTGCAGAATGCAAATGTTTTCATTTGATCCTCTCGAACCCCTGACCCCCTCCCCCCCTCTCTCTTTTAACTAAATATCCTTCCACGATGATGAGGCATACGATTTAACAAGTCACGGCTCAGCTTTGTTTTTGCCAATTTACGAAGTCATGAGCGAAGGGTTCGAACGCGTCGCTTCCTCCCGCTCCCGCGCCTCGGCGAACAAGAGGCGGATCCGAACACGTTCCACGCGTCAGTTCTTGATTCTCCCGATTAGCCTTTTCCTTTGGATGCCTTGCTTCGTGGAGGAGAGGCCAAAGGGAAGAGAAGGGCACGGAGGAAAGGCAAAGGAAAATCGGGGCTTTTCTATTCGTAAGCGACAGAAACTGACGAGGCTAGAAAGTCATGGAATAAATTATATAGTTAAAAAATTGCCGCCATATTTGAAAATAAAGAATTTAGTGATTCACTGACTAGAGTTTACAAAAACTTTAATGCGCTCACAGATACTGATTCTTTCAGAAGAAAAAAATGTGAATGGGAATGAGCTCCGCGTATTAAACATCCATGCGTGCCGCTTTTCAGTCCACTCAGATTGTGTCAAAAATGTCGCAGATGTGCTTCTGCATCTATAACCATTAACCAGGGATTAAAAGTTCTACCTTCTGCTTGTTTGTCGGTCAGATGTATTTGAAAGAGAACATTTCGTTTCGCCGAGGCAGACATCCTGGAGGTGTGAATTTGTACTTTGCCATTTTTTATGGTTTCTTTTATAAACGTCTTTGATGTCAGTTTCTCAAGCCTCTTCTCCTTTGGGTACAAGTCTGCTGTCTTTTGATATGAAAAACGATCATTTGCAATTTTCCTTAGTTTGTTAGTAATATTACATAAACAGCAAGTTTATGTAATATTCACTGTACCTGTCATTTCTTACTTTTGCATTGTTAATATTGTCGTTATAGTAATTGTCATTATCTTTTTATGCTCATTGTTTTTTTCCACATCGTCATGATTATTTTAATTAAAAGAGGCTTGAGAAAAGAAACAAAACATATATATATGTATATATATATATTTATAATATATATATATATATATATATATATATATATATATATATATATATATATATATAAACAGCAGTGAAGGCATTACAGATAAGATTTTCTCATTTATTAACTTAATAATTTTTCGTTTTGTGTGAGGGGAATCCCCCCCTCTCTCTCTCTCTCTCTCTCTCTCTCTGTGTCTCTCTCTTCCCTCTCCCTCTCTCCCTCCCTCCCCCTCTCCCTCCTCCTCCCTCCCTCTCCCTCTCCTCCTCTCCCTCTCTCCCCTCCCTCTCCCTCTCCTCCCTCTCTCCCTCCTCTCCCCTTCCCTCTCTCCCTCTCCCTCTCTCCCTCTCTCCCTCCCTCTCTCCTCCCCTCTCCCCCTCTCCTCTCTCTCCCTCTCCCTCCCTCCCTCTCTCCCTCCTCTCCTCTCTCCCTCCTCTCCCTCTCTCTCCCTCTCTCCCCTCCCTCTCCCTCTCTCCCTCCCTCTCCTTCTCTCCCTCCCTCCCTCCCCCACTCTCTCTAGCGCTTGCTCGCTCGATAATTCAGGCAGGAATTGCCAAGCACAAACAGCCATGAACCGACGACCTTCCAGTCCTGCGACGTTCACCTTCCGGATGGATTCTTGCCTTGCCATGCCTGCGCCCGTCCGTAGTCTCAAACGATCTGCGGCCTTTATTCCTTACTGATAACCACAATAAAGGTCAAATTTGTAGACTTTAAATTTTGTTCATAATTCGTATTCCGATCCTTTCAGAGAAGACAGTTATAGACATTAATTGACCATGAAATTTACTCTCGTAAGGCTTAAATTACTGTCTGATATAAAGGTTTTTATTGATCAAGGATTTTCTATGACCATTAGAAGGCCCTTTTGTCTGTTGAAGTGACATGCAAGCTCAATCATGGCATTTGCCTAAGAGAGGGAAATCTAAATCCGACAAAATTATATATAAAGGAGAAAGATGAGATTAGAAATTAACGATAATAATGTATTTATGCCAATGTATATAAAAATAGTGTTTTGTCTTCCATGATAATGATAATGATAGTAAAAATAAATATGATGATAATGGAGGTAATAATACATCAATGATTATGACAATAATGATAACGAAGAAAATCGAATACCAATGGCAACTGTAATGTTATTAATAATACAATTAATGATAGTGGTAATAATCACGATGGAGTGATAATGGTTAAAGAAATGGAAATGATAACGATGATAAAGATAATTATTTTGATTACCTCATTCATGAATGTCCACACGATTTTACCTTTAGTTAGTGTAATTCTGATAATTATGGAAATTCTGTTCGCGATGGAGACAACAACAGAAGTACAAGAATTACAATGCAACAGACATAAATAATCAGGAAAAAAAGGTAAGAAAAGGAGGTAATAGGAAAATGGGAAGAATATAAGAAAATAACTATTCTGTGGATGGATATATAAATAACTACAGAGTTGGATAAGTATACATTAAAAATGAGATGAAAATATGTATATAGTTCATAAACAGATTTTTTGAAAAAGGAGATTGGATGTAGACAGACAGATCAAAGGAAAGAAAGATAGATAAAGTGGAGTGGGAAGGAATTATTATAAGTTAATATCAATATAAAAGCAGTCATAGCTTTAAGAAATAATGGAAATAAATCTCGCACGATCAAAAAATAATAATTTCGAAAAAAAAACAACAACAACGAAACGACTGATGGCGCCAATGTTTGAAAAAGGGGGCGCGAGTCTAAGGTGACGATAGATGCCAGTGACGCCATAGCTTTAAGAAACCGTAAATAAAATTCAGACAGTTTACTAAATTACAGTCTATAGTAGGTTTGAGAAATCGGCATCAAGTGTAAATGTTACTATGGATAATAATGATAAAACCAGCAATGGTCATAGCAAAAGCAATGTGTGTCATTAAAGATTACCACTGTTACCTTTTTCCATCTTGTTTTATCAAGACTTTGCAATACAATGCAAATATACTTCACGGAATATCTCGGGTTTTGTACTTACAAGTATGTCATATTATTGCTGCTGTCATTTTGAGGTTATTGTTGTTGATATTGCTCTCGTAATTAGTAGTAATAGCACTAAGAAGCTCTGTGTATTTTCCTCATGTTGATAGCCGGTGGCGTTTCGATCTTCTGTCCCGCCGAAGACATGCCAGCTGCCCTGCGTTCGGTCCTGCACTCCTCCGACGCCGCTCCAAAGGCGGATGCTTCTCCAAGGTTTCTCGCAAATTCGCTCCGACCAAGAACACCAATTCTGTCGATCGGTCGCCGCATAAGCACAGCGGTTCAGGCACACTTCCTAAGTATTCCTTTGATATTCGTTAATCTATAATCATATTTTAGGCAGATGCATTATGATTATGAAACAATAATGACAACGATAACGCTCCTGAGAAATAGGAAGTAAATGATAACAGTTGTAGTAGTAATATTGATAATGATGACAATGTAACTGACAATGATATTGAGAATGAGAATAATGTCAGTGAAGTAGTAATAAAAATAATAACAATAATAATAATGAGAAAGATACTAACAATAACAATCAAACAAACATCTCAGTGGAATAATATCAATAAAAATACTCGTACTTTTAACAATAATAAAAAAAAGTGAAAGGACACATGGATCAAATGAATCGAAGGTTCGAGAAAGAGGTCGCCAGTCTAAAAGGGTCCGAAGTTATTGTACAAAACAATGAATATCAGTGGTCATAACTTTAAGAAATGAGGTAAATAAGAATCGTACAATTTACTGAATATTTCGCCATACCTTTTAAGTAATTACTTATACAATGTATCGTAGGAAGGGGCTGCAAGTATAAAAAGTTTGGAAGCCATTACATCAAAACCACACTGTTAATAATAACATGGATAATAATGATGATACAGCGCGTTATACCGTTAACAATGATAATTTCATTAACAGTTACCACCATTACCTACTCTCATTTTGCTATATTAACACTTGGAAATACAATGCAGTGTCCTCATCGGCGCACAGACCTTCATCCCGAAGAGCATCTGACGCCACCTTCACTGTTATTTCCGTGTTGAAATGGTTTACTTTTTTACTTGGAAGTCGCGTATCGGTCGCATTATTGTAGTCCCTTTTTTCATGGTAGTGTTGTTGCAACTGTTCTCATAAATAGTAGTAGCAGTACTATTGGGCTCTGTGAATTTCCCTTTTCATTTTTGGTAACCAGTGGCGTTTCGGTCTTCTGTAAGATTTGGTGGCTGACCTGCGTTCTGCTGCCCTCTTTTCCTCCACCGCTGTTCCAAATGCTGATTAATGTAGTTTCTTGGTTATTCGCACCAACCAAACATACCAATTCTGCTTGTCAATCGTTGCATGAAGCACAGCGGTTCAGGCACACTTCAGGATTTGTTTAATATTAGGCAGATGTATTCTGAACATGAGGCATAATAATGATACACATAGCAATGATGATAAACAGGATTGCATCAGTTATGTATAAAACTATAATTTTACCGAAAATGACGAAGATAATCATAATGAAGACATATCAGTAAACTATATTAGATCAAATTACACAAATTCTCTCATTCAGAAGGGTAGCGCAGCGGAAGAGTGACGGGCTCATAACTCGGAGGACCGTGGATTGCAACCACGCTCTGCTCCAGGGCTGATCTTTTTCTCTTTCGTTTTAGAGAACAGAAGTGCTGTGAATGAAATAGAATTGGAAAGTAGCAATTCTTTGGTGATGATATGGAAAAGTGATGATGTGATAGCACGTATAAAGCTCATGCGAAGTAGTAAGTGAATAGTGAACAGTAGCAGTAATAGTAAGGATAACAATGATGACGGTGAAACTGATAATAATAATGACAGTAATGGCAATGAAACTAATAATGATAATGACATATTATGAGGAGAATGGTAATGATGATAATGAAAATAGATAACGATAAGAATAACAATAGTAATGATAATGGAAGAATGAGAATGAGAATAATGATATATGTATATGAAATAAAGATTACGAAAAAATAATAATGATAACGAGGATAAAAAGATAAAAATAACATAATCCTTGTTCATAAAATAAAGGTGAATGATAATAAAAAAGCGAACTCACTGTTCTTTTTTGACATTGTATCAAAGTGTTGGGTCACTCTTGGTAATGATAATGATGGCACAAATGAGCATGATGATAATGAAAGCGATAATGATTTCAGCAGTGATAATGACAATCATGATGGTGAAGATAAGAATTTTGATGACTAATGATTAAATAAAAAATACTGATGGTGACCACTGGAATGCTATTTAATGAACGTAATAGCAATAATAATGATGATAATCTCGATGGTGTAACTGCAATGAAAGGAATGGAAACGGGAACGATGATAATGACAGCAATCACTTTAATTACTTCAGTAATGAAAATACAGGTGATGGTGTGTAGCTATGAAAACGATAGCGATAGTCATAACGAAGATGATAAAAGTACAAAAATGACAATACATCAGCGACATCAATAACCAGGAAGAAGAACATGGGAAGAAACAGAGGAAAGAGGAAATTGGAAAGAAGTAAATAAGAAAAAAAGGAAGAAAAATATTTAAAAAATAGAAGCACTCCGAGAGCGCATACCTCCGCCAAGGCATTAGAGTCACTGTTGCAATAAAAATATTCACACGAAGAATTGCGATGCTAATGCATCCTTTAAAAACTTCCTGGATCCTGATCACCACCAAAATTCAATGGCATCTAAGTTAGGCACGCCTATTGTAGTGTTATTGTAGTTATCCTGTTAATTAACGAACAAATCGACAAACTAACCAACGGTACCAAAAACATGCCCTCCTTGGCAGAGGTAATAATTATAATACCGTAACGTAATACAGAGAAGGTCATGTAAAAAAGAGAGAAAAAGAAAAAGATTAAATAAAATGAGATAAGTAGAAAAGAAACAAGCAATTTATAGAGACGAGGGAAGAACAAGACAAAGAAATTATTTTATGAAATAGAATAAAAGTGAAGATGAAATATTTTCACTCATGACTAAAGAGATAAATAATAATGATGAAAATAATAATGACAATAATGCAAACTATAATTTAGCATTCACTTCTAGGCTTCTTCTCTCTCCCTTCAAAAAAATCATTCTTAACACTCGTTCTTAAGTCTAATCATTATCGCTATTCATCTCTCTCATTATTTATTTTACCTTATGTTTGTGCATCTTTAGTAAAATCATCATAATCATTTGGTTCTGCTACTGATAGGACACTGACATTTCCCTAATAATACCGATCTCAGTTTCAGTTCTGATACATTTTGCGATGTTTTGAGTTTCAGTTATCATTAGTATGTAATTAAGAAATTATAGGGTAAGACTTTCAGACTGGTTCTTGGTCGTTTTATGTTAATGTATCAGTCGATGACAACACGCGTCTTCTGAATGTGGAGAGAACCGCTCCTGCTTCGAGACATCACTTGCGTTCTCAGTACCAGCATCTTGTTGGTTTTAAATGAACGGGTATTAAGGAACCACTGAGGAAGTGTGCCTGCACCGCTGTGGCAGAAGGTGTTCTTGGAGCGAATTTGCGAGAAAATATAACGGAAATCAGCCTTTGGAGCAGCGCTGGAGGAGCGCAGGGAGGCCGAGCGCAGGGCAGCTGGCTTGCCTTCGGCGGGACAGAAGATCGAGGCGCCAACGGCGGTCAGAAGGATGAAGAACTCTCAGAGCCTAATAGCACTTCTGCTACTACTATTTATATTAATAATGGCAACAACAATAACATGAAAACAACAACACTAATAAGGCAGACAAGCGCTTTCTAATTGAATGATTTAAAGATTTCTAAAATACCAAGGAAATAACTGCAAAGGCGGCGTCAGATGCTCTTCGGGATGAAGGTCTGTTCGCCGATGAGGAAGCGGCCGAGAGATTCCGGGAATTGTATTTGTCTTGATATGGCAAGTCGAAAGTAGGTAATGGTGCTAATGATTATTCATGACTTTATCATTCTAATTGCTGTAACTATTGTTGGTACTACCATTACCTTCCATGTTATTATTAAGAGTGTTGTTTGAAAATACTAGCTTCCAAACTTTCTATGCGTGCGGCCCCTTTCTCAAACCTACGATACATTATGCTTTCATTTTCTAAAGGTACGAGAGAAAAATATTCGGTAATCTGTGCACATTTTATTTGCATCGTTTCTCAAAGCTATGACCAATGATTTCTTTATAAACTTATCTGTCTTTCTTTCTTTCCTTTATCTTTTAATTTCTGTCTATTTCGATTTATTTATTTTTTCATTTTTGCCTTATTTTCTTTCCAATTTTCTTGTTGACTCCGCTTCTCCCCTTTTCCTTCTTCCTGGTTATTTATGTCGCTGTTGTATCGCAATTCTCGTATTTTATTATCTTAGTTGTGACTAATATTATCATTATTTTCAGGGCTACGCAACATATGCTAATAGCATCTGTATTTTCATAACTGAGGTAATTAAGGTGATTGCTGTCATTATGTCATCGTGATTAGGATCATCATTATTATTGCCATTACGTTCATTTTTTAGTATCCCAAGTGCCATTAATATAATAATTAATATCATTACATTCATCACTTCTATCGTTATTTACATTATTATCACCCTCACCATTGTTATTGTCATCACCAGTATTGAAATCATCACTTTCATTATCATCATAATCATTTATATTATCATTATCATATTAAATTTGTTACTCTTAATACTACTATTATTCATCAGTTCCTACTTATCAGGAGTGTTATTCGTATTGTCATCACGTTTGCGTTTCATCATCACATTAAAAATAATGCTACAGTTTATACTTTTATTTCATTCACACTTCTTTTCTCCCAAACAAGAGTAAAACAATTAAATAAAATAAAACAATTTCGGATTTGGCGCAGAGTGGATTCGATCCACGGCCGTTCGGTTATGAGCCACCCTGCTCATTAAATGTCTTCTTCTTCTTCTTTTCTTCTTCTTCTTCTTCTTCTTCTTCTTCTTCTTCTTCTTCTTTTCTTCTTCTTCTTCTTCTTCTTTTCTTCTTTCGTCTTCTTCTCTTCTTCTTCTTCTTCTCTTCTTCTTCTCTTCTTGTTCTTCTTTTCTTCTTCTTTCTTTTCTTCTTCTTCTTCTTTTCTTTTCTTCTTCTTCTTTTTCTTTCTTCTTCTTCTTCTTCTCTTTTCTCTTCTTCTCTTTTCTTCTTCTTCTTCTTTTCTTCTTCTCTTCTTTTTCTTCTTTTTTCTTCTTCTTTTCTTCTTTTTTTTTTTTTTCTTCTTCTTCTTCTTATTGTTATTATTATTATTATTATTATTATTATTATTATATTTTATTATTATTATATTATTAATATTGTTGTTATTATTATTATTATTATTATTATATTATTATTATTATTATATTATATTATTATTATTATTATTATTATTATTATTATTGTTATTATCATTATTATTATTATCATCATTATTATTACTATTTTATTTATTTATTGTTATTGTTTTTAATAATAGCGGATCCTCAGACCTTTATTTCCCGGAAAATTCCGAATCTTTTTTCTCCGGCGATACTGTAATGTCCGCGAAAGAAATAGCAAAAAAAAAAAAAAAAAAAAAAAAAAAAAAATCAATTCGTCTATGATTCATTGCGTATGGTATAGTGTCTCGCTTCCTCAAAACAAGAATAAAACATATTTGACGGAAATACCTTACTCTCATGTGTCATGTCATCTCTATTGTCTATCGTGAATATTTTTTATTTTAATTTCCTCAATAACAGATTCTGGTTGCAAGAATCCGAAGCCTTCCAGGAAGACAGAACCGCCCTTCCTCCAGGTGGGACTCGAACCGAGACAGTCCGATCAGCTGATCTTCGGGAGGGAGGAGGTCGCTCGCCTTATTTGGAGCGGGGATTTTTTTTTTTTTTTTTTTTTTTTTTCCTCCCGCCGACTTTTCATTTTCATCAGACTTCCTAGCTATTCAAGAAAAAAAAATGCCCTTTCTCTCTCTCTCTCTCTATCTATCTATCTACCTATCTTTTTCTTCTCTTCTCATTCTCTCTTATCTTATAATTATGATCATCTTGATTAGTATCAGAATAATTGCGTATAACTAGTATTGTTTTTATCCTTTATACAGTTATTACAACCATTATCGCGAAGAGAAACAGGAAAGGGAACTCGAAAAGATGGTTTATAATTGGAAGTACTCATATATCTTTTTACATCATGTTATTGTCAATTCATTTATAATTATCACCTTTGTTACCTCCATCCTTACTCTCATTATTCTTTGAATCATTATCATCACTTCTACTGCCGTTAGTTTATCCTTATCACTATATTACTTTTCTTATTGTTTTTGTTTTTTGTCTGTATTATTATCATTAGCATCATTATATTTACTTTTTATCATCGTTATCTCAATAAGGATGGCTTTTACAGATAACTAAAAGAAAAAAATTATATTCTTCTTTGCCGGGAATCGCACACGGAGTTTCTCTGCCTCTCCCCCCCCCTCTCTCTCTCTCCCTCTCTCTCTCCTTTCTCTCTCTCTGAATTCCATTCTCTCTCTCCCTCTCCCCTATTTTTTCCTATTTCTCTCTCCCTCTCTTTGCTGTTCTAATTATAGTAATAATAATAGCAGTAATAATGATTTAAAATAACAATAATATCAAATGATGTTAAGTAGGTCGTCATCGTCTTAATAAACTTCACATAAAAATGAGATAATATATGTCTCCGCCGGGACTCGAACTCGGGATTCCCGCTTTGGAGGCGGCTGCGTTGACCGTTACACCATAGAGACGTAAAAGTACTGTTAGTAGAGGTAATTAAGAGAAAGATATCATTGTTATACAAACACGAAAAAAATAGGTCAACCAAGGATATGTGTTTCTATAATGACTATAATGGCGATAAACAAACGCAAATAATACTACAACTAATGATAAAGATATAACAATGATATTGATACCGATAAGGAAATCACAAAGTTGTTAATGATAATGATTCTGATAAGATAAAAGTAACAACGATGATAATATAATGATAAGGAATTATGTAAATGTTTTAGACTATGTATCTGTGTTGTTTTTAGCAATAAAAGTAATCTAATCAACAAAAATATAAAATTACATACATTATTGATAACAAAACTTATGAATCTCTCTCTCTCTCTCTCTCTCTCTCTCTCTCTCTCTCTCTGTCTCTCTCTCTCTCCTCTCTCTCTCTTCTCTCTCTCTCTCTCTCTCTCTCTCTCTCTCTCTCTCTCTCTCTCTCTCTCTCTCTCTCTCTCTCTCTCTCTCTCTCTCTCTCTCTCTCTCTCTCATGCCTTTATCCTTTGACGTTGGCTGTTTTTTTTACCTTAAGCTTAAAATTATTTTAATTCTTGCATGGTGACATAAGACAATGGAAGATAAGCATCGTGAAAACGTAATTAACTAAGTAACAAACACATCAAATGAAGGTCCCTATAAATGTAACACAGTAAGGATTAAAGCCCACAAGTAGATTCTAACTATGGTTATAACATCAGTAAAAGATGGGGAGAGAGTGAAACAGCCAGAGAGAGAGAGAAAGGGGGGATTGAAAATTGGAAAGAAAAAGAAATGTAGAGAAAGAGAGGGACTAAATAGAGACAGTCCCAAACACAGATTCATTTTGCTGAAAAGGACACAGTGATATTGGAATTAAGAGTAAACACAGTATCTATTCCCAAAGGAAACAATCAAATCTAGTCCATATAAGTTTCTTCTTCAACACCTTATCATATTTACCGTAAGCAAAGAGGGAGAGGCACATACACACAGGTAGAGAGAGGGAGATGGAGAAAAAAGAAGGAGAGTAGAGAGAGAGAGAGATGGAGAAAAAGAGAGAGGAGTAGAGAGAGCGAGGAGAGGGCCCCCGGAGAGCGAGAGGCGTTAAACAGAGAAAGAGAGATACAGAAACAGATGAAGAAAATGAGAGAATGAGATATACATATATATATGTATATATAGCAGTGATAATAACAATAATAATGATGAGGATTATAATATAAATAACAATAGAAGTGATGGAAGTAATTATACTGATAAGGACAATTATTATGCTACATCATGAACGTAATGGTAATGATGAAGATAACCACGATGGCTTGACAATAATGAAACGCTAATGATGATAATGACATGAAATCACCTAATTATCACAATAATGAAAATACAGATGATGTTAGCTTTATTTGGTCTGTAGCAATGAAAATAATAAAAATAGTCATAACTAAGATAATAGAAAAAGTACAAGAATTTGCAATACATCAGCGACATAAATAATCAGGAAGAAGAAAGCAAGAAGAAACGGAGGCAATAGGAAAATGGGAAGAGAGAAACTGAAAAAGGGAAGCAATTTAAAAATATATCGATGGTGAGATAGATAGGTAGACATTAGAAGTTAGATTTTAAAAACAGAAAGAAGGAAAGGCAGAGATATGAATTTATAAAGAATATCAAAAAAGTAACAAGAAACAATGTAAGTAATAAGAATATTAATATCAATAACTACCACCATTACCTATTTCCATCTTGCTATATCAAGACTGCAATACAATGCAAATATAATTCGCGGAATCTTTCGGCTGCAACCTCATCGGCGCAGACCTTCTTCCCGAAGAGCATTTGGCGCCGCCTTTGCTGCTATTTTCTTGGTGTTTCTCAAATATTTAGATTTTTTGTTCATACGACGCGTGTCTGTTTTATTATTGTTGTTGCTAGTGCTATCACTAGTAGTAATAGCAGTACTGTCAGGCTCTGTGAATTTCTCTTCCTTTATGACAGCCGCTGGCGTCTCGATCTCCTGTGCCGCCTCAGACACGCCAGCTGCCCTGCGTCCGGCCTCCTGCACTCCTCCGACGCTGCTCCAAAGGCGGACGTTCCTCTCTCGGTTCTCGCTGACCAAGAACACCAATTCAGCCGATCGCCGCATGAAGCACCGCGGTTCAGGCGCATTCCCTTAGTGTTTCTCTAATATCCCTTGATTTATGAACATTTCCTAGGCAGATGTATTCCAGACATGGAACATAGTAATGATAACAACGTTGATAAACATGATTGCTTAAATTATTATGATTAAGATAATAATTTTAACAGTTATGACAGATATTGGAAAGCAAGATATAAATAAACTAAACAACGGTCTCTTATTAAGGGAGTGTCACACTAGCATAATTTCCGAGGTTCTTTCACGTTTCACGTTTTTTTTTCACGCTTCCGCTTGTATTTTGGGTGAATGCGATAAATTCCAGTCAAACGATAATTATCGTTTTCGCTGGCAAGTTTTCGTGGTCTTTTTTTATTCAAATGATAAGCTATAATAGATAATCGTTATAGTAATGTAAAAGATAGTATTTATAATATAAAACGATTCATAAAGACAGTCTAAACTGTAAATAATATTTTAAAATTGGCAAAATTCTCTCATGTTTATTAAAAACAGATACAAGTTTGTAACTAGCTGCTCGCCTGTTTGTCTACATTTGTGTCCAGATGAGAGTAGCGAGAATAAGCTCTTATTTAGCATTACACATTCGTTGTTTCGCATTAAATCGTCGTCACATAGCCAGAATAACGTCCATCATCGCCAAAGCCTGTGCGGGGGTTGAACCCATCTTCCTGTGTTTAGAATTTTGGGCGGACTGTCTCCGTGGTTCTCATCGCTAGTGTGACTGCGCGAGCCAAAATGACCACGATTTCCGTGGTGCCTGCGGAAAAATAAAGCTAAAAAACTGCGT
Source organism: Penaeus vannamei (assembly GCF_003789085.1). Taxonomy (NCBI): domain Eukaryota; kingdom Metazoa; phylum Arthropoda; class Malacostraca; order Decapoda; family Penaeidae; genus Penaeus; species Penaeus vannamei. The sequence goes on along the minus strand of NW_020870883.1, from coordinate 324,896 downwards.
GTGTTCCCATTAGTCATCAGGGTAGCGCAGTGAAAGCGCGCCGGGATCATAACCCGGAGGACCGTAGATCGAAACCACGCCCTGCTCCTGCTATTTTTTTTTTTTTCTTTCTTTCTTTCTTTCTTTCTTTTTTTTTCTTTTTTAATCAAATAAAAACATATAAATTTTCCTTTTTACTTTTATTTTTTATAGAAAAGAAGTGTTGTGAACGAGTCAATAGATTGTAATCTGTGGCAATTTTTTAATGTGATCATATGGAATAGGGATAACTGATAATACGAACAACGTAGAGGGGAAATAGGAAGTCAATGATAGAAGCAGTAGTAGTAGTATGGCTAATAATAAATAATAGTAATAATAATAATGATGATGCAAATGATAATAATAATAATGACAACAGTAACGATATAATATTAACAATAACAATAAAAAATAAAGTTGATTATGATTAAAAAATGATAATAATGATATTACTAATGATAACAAGGATAATGATAATAAAAATAATAAGGTTAATAATAGTGGTGGTATTTATGATAATGAAAACGCCTAGAATAACACTGACAATTAAATCATGACAAAATG
>NW_020870883.1:294724-304724 GCF_003789085.1 Penaeus vannamei | reverse complement strand
AAATGACAGTAATAATTAGCATTATAACTGCAATAATGATAATGATAATAATGATAATCATGACGATAATGACTATAATAATGATAATCATAAGAATAATGACAATAATGATGATAATGATAATACTAATAATGAGAGTCCATTTATAATGAAATAAAGGCTAAAACTAATGAGTCGAAAAAACGGCAAAATCTAGCTTATTACAGCCTTTTGAGAGAAAGGTCTAAAAAATGATAATTATGGTGATATTAACATTAATTCAGGTAATTATGATGATTTTCATGATTATTTCTTTATTATAAACAATTATGATAATTATGGTAATGACAATAATTATAATGATAATAATAATAAAATGATAATTATAATAATTTATTTAATAATTACTGCAATAATAACAATGATTAACTCTATTCTAATAATTTCATACTAATAATGACAATAGAAATAATATTATCATTATTATTGTTATTATAATGAGTATTATAATCATTATTATATCTAAAATTAACATTATTTTTATAATTTTCTTATAAAAATAGTTATAACGATGAAAATGACACTAATAATTAGCATTATAACTGCAATAATAATAATGATAATAATGATGATGACTATATTGATGATAATCATAAGAATAATGACAATAATGATGACGATAATAATATAGAGTCCATTTATAAGGAAATAAAGGTTAAAACAAATAAAATCCCATAAGTCGAAAAAACGGCAAAATCTAGCGTATTACAGCCCTTTGAGAGAAATGTCGAAAAAAACTTTTTTCGCTTTAAATGATAATTATGATGGTTTTAACATTAATTCAGGTGATTATGATGATTTTCAAGATAATTCCTTTATTATTAACAATAATGATGATAATTATGATGATAATGACCATAATAATAATGATGATAATAATAAATGATAATTATAATGATAATTTTGATATATACTACAATAATAGCAATAATCAACTCTACTCTAATAATTTTCATACTAATCATGACCATAGAAAAAATAATAATATCATTATTATTGTTATTATAATGAGTATTTTTATCATTATCTTTTCTAAAATTATATCTATTGTTATTATCATAATGAAAATAATTATAATGATGAACTATAATGATGAGAATCATAAAAATAATGACAATAATGATAATAATAACCCTACAGTTCATTTACAATGAAATAAATGCTAAAACTAATAAAATAACAAAAGTCAAAAACGGCAAAATCTTGCGTATTACAGCCTTTTGAGAGAAAGGTCGAAAAAAACCCTTTTTCACTTTTAAATGATAATTATGATTATTTTAACATTAATTCAGGTAATTATGATGATTTTCATGATAATTCCTTAACCATTAACAATAATGATGATAATTATGATGATAATGACAATAATAATAATGATAATAATAAAATGATAATTATGATGATAATTATGATAATTACTACAATAATAGCAATAATTAACTATTCTAATAGTTTTCATACTAATCATGACAATAGAAATAATTAAAATATCATTATTATTTTTATTATCATTATTATTTCTAAAATTATCATTATTGTTATTATCATAATGAAAATAGTTATAATGATGAACTATAATGATGAAAATCATAAGAATAATGACAATAATGATGATAATAATAATCATAGAGTCCATTTGTAATGAAATAAATGCTAAAACTAATAAAATCCCAAAAGTCAAAAACGGCAAAATCTTGCGTATTACAGCCTTTTGAGAGAAAGGTCGAAAAAAAACTTTTTCACTTTTAGATAATTATGATTATTTTAACATTAATTCAGGTAAGTATGATAATTTTCATGATAATTCCATAATTATTAACAATAATAATGATATTTATGATGATAATAACAATAATAATAATGATGATAATTATGATGATAATAACAATAATAATAATGATAATAATAAGATGATCATTTATAATGATAATTTTGATAATTACTGCAATAATAGCAATAATTAACTCTATTCTAATAATTTTTCATACTGATAATGTATATAGAAATAATAATGATATCATTGTTATTGTTATTATAATGAGTATTATTGTCATTATTATTTCTAAAATTATCATTATTGTCATTATCATTATGATGAAAATGACAGTAATGATTAGCATGATAATCATTATCATTGGAATAATGATAATGATAATAATTTTTATAAACGTGACGATAATGACTATAATGATGATAATCATAAGAATAATGACAATAATGATGATACTAATAATCATAGAATCCATTTATAATGAAATAAAGTGTAAAACTAATAAAATCTCACAAGTCGAAAAAAACGGCAAAATCTAGCGTATTACAGACTTTTGAGAGAAAGATCGAAAAAAACTTTTTCGCTTTTAAATGATGATTATGATGATTTTAACATTAATTCAGGTAATTATGATGATTTTCATGATAATTCCTTTATTATTAAAAATAATGATAATCATGATAATAATGACAATAATAATAATGATAATAATAATAAAATGTTAATAATAATGATAATTTTGATAATTACTGTAATAATAGCAATAATTAACTGTATTCTAATAATTTTCATACTAATAATGAAAATAGAAGTAATAATAATATCATTATTATTGTTATTATAATAAGTATTATTGTCATTATTATTTCCAAAATTATCATTATTGTTATTATCATTATAAAAATAGTTATAATGATGAAAATGACAGTAATAATTAGCATAGTAATCATTATAACTTCAATAATGATAATGATAATAATGATAATCATGAAGATAATGATTATAATGATGATAATCATAAGAATAATGACAATAATGATGATAATAATCATAGAGTCCATTTATAATGAAATAAAGGCTAAAACTAATAAAAACCGAAAAGTCGAAAAAACGGCAGAATCTAAAAAGGTCGAAAAAAAACTTTTTCGCTTTTAAATGTTAATTATGATGATTTTAACATTAATTCTTGTAATTATGATGATTTTCATGGTAATTCCTTTATTGTTAACAATAATGATGATAATTATGTGATAATGACAATGATAATAATGATAATAATAATAAAATGATAATGACAATAATAATAATGATAACAATAGTAAAATGATAATTATAATGATAATTTTGATAATTACTGCAATAATATCAATAATTAACTCTATTCTAATAATTTTCATACTAATAATGACAATACAAATAATAATACCATTATTTTGTTATTATAATGAGTATTATTGTCATTATTATTTCTAAAATTATCATTATTGTTATTATCACTATAAAAATAGTTATAATTATAAAAATGACAGTAATAATTAGCATTATAACTGCAATATTGATAATAATAATGATAATCATGACGATAATGACTATAGTGATGATAATCATAAGAATAATGACAATGATGATGATAATAATAATATTCATAGAGTCCATTTACAATGAAATAAAGGCTAAAATTCCACAAGTCGAAAAAACGGTAAATTCTAGCGTATTACATCCTTTTTAGAGAAGGTTCTACGATACTATGTCGCTGGGACACTATGTCGCGGACCTAATGTAGCCACATCGCGCTGTGGCACAGCGTCCGTTTCGCAAGCGGATAAAATGTCGCGGGGAAGCCACATTGCCATTTATGTCAGTACATCGCTGTTCATTGTTGACAGATAAGATTTAGGAAGGTATTAAAATTGCAGCAAAAATAATCTAGTATATAGAATACATAATAACACTGGTATGATACATGATCATATATCTTTCTTTTTCTTTGGGTATTAATGAAATAATTTGCGATGAGCAAACCTTTATTGTTCAGTGGGGATCACCATTACTTTGGCTATTTGATCCAGATATTGCAAATCTACAAGCGTATAAGTTTCTAATTTTGTAAATAGAAATTTATTCCTCTTATTTACGAGCTGGTACTTCTTCTGACTCGAGGGATGCTTCCTGCCAGCTGCATGGTGCTCGCGATTCAGAGCTAATTTGTGCTGCTCCTTTTGATATTTTGCAGAGAGCAGCGGCAGCTGAGGGTGGTCCGGTAACATCCTGGCAAACCCATTGTGCCATCCTTCCAATGCATTGTTTGTTCGGGGCAGATCATCCTTCACTCGTTGATACATGTTCCATGTCTGATATGGAAATTTCCCAGGAATTTCCATGTCACCATGAATCAGCTGGCCGACATAGGTTTCCTGGAAATATTTTGCCAAGTCCAGAAGCCCATCATCCTTGGAAATTTCGTCTGATAGGAGTATCCTCGTGTAGTGGTGGACGTCAGCCAGCGGAACAAATGCCAGAGCCAGGAACCTCCTGACCCGGGTGGCGTAGGCAGCATCTTCTCTATACCGTGCTGCGAGGCCAAGATTCTGGATGCGTCTCCAGACAGACTGGCCCAGGTGGAAATAACATCCAGCAACCTCTGCACTCGGAAAATTCCTTTGGAAAGCGTTCATTGCTGCCTTCTCAAAATCTGTCATTATTGTCACTCACTGGATTGCATGATAAGCCAGGGGTTATTAGCTGCAACACCTCGTACAACATTTTATTATATATCTCTTCATTCTTTCCAGGCAACAATGCATAGACGCAAGGATATGTTATACCACCAAAGTATGCATAGTGTGTACTGCTGCTTGTATCCGACAGGGGCCACTTTAAACGTTCCATCACCAAACCAATGACGGGACTCGGCAAGAAATTTCAAATCAGAGTCTGCTGCGAAGATCATCCCATCATCTTCATAACGAAGGAAGGCCTCTCCGCTTAACGTTGTCCGAAATGGCGGAAGATCAGACGCACCTACCTTTTGCCGCACTCGCCTAAGCGTCCTCTTGATGGCGTCTACCGTTGGTATTAGATGAGCCCAGCCGACTTCAACTCCAGCGTAAAATGTGTTGACAAATGTGTTGACAATATGTGAGATGGGCTCTGCTGTTGCGGCAGCACGTTCCTTCATTGCTGCTAGTATCTCCTCCACCTCGGCCTTCCCAGGGACAGCAGAATGTCTGTGGATGGGGTTTTGCCACTTCACTATTTCCCCATTGACGGTGTGAACCCTGGCACCACAGGTTCTGTCTTCGCATCTCCACAGAACATTGTCCTGGTGGTCCTTTTCCTTCGAAACAAAACCTTTTTCTATTTTAAATGATAATTATGATGATTTTAACATTAATTCAGGAAATTCTGACTATTTTCATGAGAATTCCTTTATTATTAAGAATAATGATAATTATGATGATAATGACAATAATAATAATGATAATTATGAAATGGTAATTATAATGATAATTTTGATAATTACTGCAAAAATAGCAATAATTAAATATATTCTAATAATTTTCATACTAATAATGACAATAGAAATAATAATAATATCATTATTATTGTTATTATAATGAGTATTATTGTCATTATTAATTCTAAATTTTTCATTATAGTAATTATCATTATAAAATAAGTTATAATGAATAAAATGACAGTAATAATTAGCATAATAATCATTATAACTGTAATAATGATAATGATAATCATGACGATAATGACTATAATGATAATCATAAGAATAATGACAATAATGATGATAATAATAATCATAGAGTCCATTTATAATGAAATAAAAACTAAAACTAATAAAATCCCATAAATCGAAAAAAAAAACGGTACAATCTATTGTATTACAGCCTTTTGAGAGAAAATTCGAAAAAAAAAACCTTTTTCGCTTTTAAATGATAATTATGATGATTTTAACATAAATTCAGGTAATTATGATGATTTTTATAATAATTCCTTTATTATTAACAATAATGATGATAATTAGGATGATAATGACTAATAATAATGATAATAATAATAAAATTATAATTATAATGATAATTTTTATAATTACTGAAATAATAGCAATAATTAACTCTATTCTAATAATTTTCATACTAATAATGAAAATAGAAATAATAATAATATTATTGTTATTATAATGAGTATTATTGTCATTACTATTTCTAAAATTATCATTATTGATATTATCATTATAAAAAATAGTTATAATGATGAAAATGACATTAATAATTAGCATTATAACTGCAATAATGATAATGATAATAAAGATAATCATGACGATAATGACTATAAGGATGATAATCATAAGACTTAATGATAATAATGATGATAATGATGATAATAATAATAGAGTCAATTTATAATGAAGTAAAAGCTAAAACTAATAAAATCCCAAAAGTCGAAAAACGGCAAAATCTAGCATATTACAAAAAAAAAATTTTTTTTTTGCTTTTTAAATGATAATTATGATGATTTTTAACGTTAATTCAGGTAATTATGATGATTTTCATGATAATTCCGTTATTACTAACAATAATGATTATAATTATGATGATAATGACAATAATAATGATAATAATAATAAAATGATAATTGTAATGATAATTCTAATAATTACTGCAATAATAGCAATAATTAAATTAATTCTAATAATTTTCATACTAATAATGACAATAGAAATAATAATATCACTATTATTTTTATTATAATGAGTATTTTTGTCATTATTATTTCTAAAATTATCATTATTGTTATTATCATTATAAAATAGTTATAATGATGAAAATGACAGTAATAATTAGCATTATAACTGCAATAATGATGATAATAATAATGATAATCATGACGATAATGACTATAATGATGATAATCATAAGAATAATGACATAATGATGATAATGATGATATGAATAATCATATAGTCTATTTATAATGAAATAAGGCTAAAACTAATAACATCCCACTACTGGAAAAAAAATGGCAAAATCTAGCGTATCACAGCCTTTTGAGAGAAGATCGAAAGAACCCTTTTTTCGTTTTCAAACGATAATTTTGATGATTTTAACATTAATTCGGGTAATTATGATGATAATTCCTTTATTATTAACAATAAAGATGATAATTATGATGGTAATGACAATAATAATAGTGATAATAAGAATAAAATGATAATTATATTGATAATATTGATAATTACTGCAATAATAGCAATAATTAACTCTATTATAATAATTTTCATACTAATAATGAAAATAAAAATAATAATAATATCATTATTATTGATTATAATGAGTATGATTGTCATTATTATTCCTAAAATTATCACTATTTTCATTATCATTATAAAAATATTTATAATGATGAAAATGGCAGTAATAATTAGCATAATAATCATTATAACTGCAATAATGATAATGATAATAATGATAATCATGACGATAATGACTATAATGATAATATTAAGAATAATGACAATAATGATGATAATAATAATCAAAGACTCCATTTATAATGAAATAAAGGCTAAAACTATTAAAATCCCATAAGTCGAAAAAACGGCAAAATGTAGTCTTTTGAGAGAAAGGTCGAAAAATCCTTTTTCGTTTTTAAATGATAATTATGATTATTCTAACATTAATTCAGGTAATTCTGACGATTTTCATGATAATTCCTTTATTATTAACAATAATGATGATAATTATGATGATAATGACAATAATAATAACGATAATACTAAAAGAAATGATAGTATTTATGGTAATTTTGATAATGACTGTAATAATAGCAATAATTAACTCTATTCTAATATTTTCATACTAAAAATGACATTGACATATTATTGTTATTATAATGAGTATTATTTGTCATTATTATTTCTGAAATTATCATTATTGTTATTATCATTAATAAAAAAGTTATAATGATGAAAATGACAGTAATGATTAGCATTATAACTGCAATAATGATAATGATGATAATTATAATCATGACGATAATGACTATAATGATGATAATCATAAGAATAATGACAATAATGATGATAATCATAAGAATAATGACAATAATGATGATGATAATAACCGTCAAAGAGGCCATTTATGATTAAATAAAGACTAAAACGTATAAAATCCCAAAATTCGAAAAACGGCAAAATCTAGCATATTACAGCCTTTTGAGAGAAAGGTCGAAAAACCGCCTTTTTCGCTTTTAAATGATAATTATGATGATTTAACATTAATTCAGATAATTGAGAGAAAGGTTAAAAAAATATTCCATTTTAAATGATAATAATGATGATTCTAAAATTAATTCAGGTAATTATGATGATTTTCACGATAATTCCTCTATTATTAAGAATAACGATGATAATTATGATGATAATGACAATGATAATAATGATAATAAAATAAAATGATAATTATAATGATAATTTTGACAATTACTGCAATAATAGCAATAAACAACTCTATTCTAATAATTTTCATACTAATAATGACAATAGAAATAAAAATAATATCATTATTATTGTTATTATAATGATTATCATTGTCATTAGTTTTTCAAAAATTATCATTATTGTTATTATTATTATAAAATAGTTTATAATGATGAAAATGACAGTAATAATTAGCATAATAATCATTATAACTGCAATAATGATAATGATAATCATGACGATAATGACTATAATGATGATAATCATAAGAATAATGAAAATAATGATTCCATTTATAATGAAATAAATGCTAAAACTAATAAAATCCCAAAATTCGAAAAAAACGGTAAAATCTAGCGTATTACAGCCTTTTAAGAGAAAGGTCGAAAAAATCCTTTTTCGCTTTTAAATGATAATTATGATTATTTTAACATTAATTCAGGTAATTATGATGATTTCATGATAATTCCTTTATTATTAACAATAATGATGATATTATGATGATAATGACAATAATAATACAAATAATGACAATAATAATAATGATAATGATAATAGAATGATAATTATCATGATAATTTTTTATAATTACTGCAATAATAGGAATTATTTCTATTCTAATAATTTTCATACTAATAATGACAATAGAAATAATAATGATATCATTCTTATTAATATTATATTGAGTATTATTGTCATTATTCTAAAATTCTCATTATTGTTATTATCATTATCAAAAAAGTTACAATGATGAAAATGACAATAATCATTAGCATAATAATCATTATAACTAATAATGATAATGATAATAATGATTATCATGACGATAATGACTATAATGATGATAATCATAAGAATAATGACAATAATGATGATAATAATAAGAGAGTCTATTTATAAGGAAGTAAAGGCTAAAACTAATACAATCCCAAAAAGTCGAAAACACTGCAAAATCTAGCGTATTACAGCCTTTTGAGAGAAAGGTCGAAAAAAAAACCTTTTCCGCTTTTAGATGATAATTATGATGATTTTTAAGTTTAATTCAGGTAATTGTGATGATTTTCATGATAATTCCTTTATTATTAACAATAATGATGATAATTATGATGATAATGACAATAATGATAATGATAATAATAAAATGATAATTGTAATGATAATTTTTATAATTACTACAATAATACCAATAATTAAATCAAATCTATTCTAATAATTATCATACTCATAATGACAATAAAGATAATAATGATATTATTATTGTTATTATTATGAGTATTATCATTATTCTTTCTAAAATTATCATTATTGATATCATCATTATAAAATAGTTATAATAATGAAATTGACAGTAAATAATTAGCATAATAATCATTATAACTGCAATAATGATAATGATAATGATGATAATCAAAAGAATAATGACAATAATGATAATAATAATCATAATGAAATAAATGCTAAAACTAATAAAATCCCAAAAGTCGAAAAACGGCAAAATCTAGCGTATTATTGCCTTTTCAGAGAAAGGTCGAAAAAAACCTTTTCCGCTTTTAAATGATAATTATGATGATTTTAACATTAATTCAGGTAATTCTGATGATTTTCATGAATAATTCCTTTATTATTAACAATAAATAAATTATGATGATAATGACAATAATTGATATTAATCATTAATAATAATAGATTTGATATTT
>NW_020870883.1:285905-290905 GCF_003789085.1 Penaeus vannamei | reverse complement strand
TGGCCAACTCTGAGTTTCACAGTCGCCCGGTATGACGATATAATGCGACAGGCCTCGGGGACATTGACAAGAGAAGGTGGCGGAGGGTAATCTTCATTCAGTCCCTCGTACGATGAAACATCGAGCTCGGGGTAGGGTGGTAAAGGAAGCTCGGTTGAATTCTCCATGCTGAATGATGTCTCCTTGAAAATTCATTATTATAGCAAGATCACAAGACAGAAGGCACACGGCTGAAAAGAACGTTGAAACATAAGGTCATCTGTCCGCAATGTTGAAGCAGTAGCGGAAGTTAGAGTAATAAGGTCAACGGACACCTCGCGCAAGACAGTCACCGCGATATACAAGGTAAGGTCAGCCGACGACCAGGTTATGTGAGGACGACGCCTCGCGCGACACAGTCACCGCGACATAGTGTCCGCCAGACACGAAGTCACCCCCGTCATACAGCTTCGCGACTTTCCTTCCAGGTCATAGTGTCCGCGCGACATAGAAACCGTGCACCATATATATATATATATATATATATATATATATATATATATAATTATATTATATATTATATATATATATATATAGTATATATATATATATATATATATATATATATATATATATATATTATATATATATATATATATATACATATATATATATATATATATATATATATATATAATATATATATATATATATATATATATATATATATATAAATATATATATATATATATATGTATATATATATATATATATATATATATATATATATATATATATGTATATAATATATATATATATATTATATATATATATATATATATATATATAGTATATATATATATAATATATATATATATATATATATATATATATATATATATATATATATATATATATATATATATATAGAGAGAGAGAGAGAGAGAGAGAGAGAGAGAGAGAGAGAGAGAGAGAGAGAGAGAGAGATATATATATTATATATATATATATATATATATATATATATATTATATTATATGTGTGTGTGTGTGTGTGTGTGTGTGTGTGTGTGAGTGTGTGAGTGTGTGTGTGTGTGTGTGTGTGTGTGTGTGTGTGTGTGTGTGTGTGTGTGTGTGTGTGTGTGTGTGTGTGTGTGTGTGTGTGTGTGTGTATTACAGTCTAACCTGTCTATAGCGGACTTTCAAGGAAGTGGCTAAATGTGACCACTATGGCCAGTTGGCCACTATAGAGAAAAGGCTGTTTATTTTATTATTACTATTACTACTACTATTAGTACTAATACCATCACTGCTACCATTGCTATCTTCATTAGCACTGCTATCATTGTTATTCTATTATCACAATGATTATTATCCTTAATATCATCGTTGTTACTTTCATTATTGTAATAGTAATTGTTATCGCTATTATCATTATTATTAATAAATATATTTATAATTTGATTACGACTATGACTGATTACAATCATAACTATAGTTACAATCATAATCATAAAATATCATTATCATTAAAGTAATTATTTTCACAAGCAGTATCAACAGGAACAATAATAATAATGGTATGATAAAAGTAAAAATAGTATTAGTAATTAAATAATAATGAAACAATGCTGAAATAATAACAAAAATATAGTAATCGAATTATGATAACAACAACAATCGTAAAATAACAATGTTTATTATTATTAACGATATCACATAGTCATTATAATCATTATCATTATAAGAGTGATGGTAAAACTTATAATGATGATGATATCTATAAAAATGACTACAAGGACAAGGATAAGGATAATACCGATGACAAAGGCAATAATATAGTAATAATTGTAACAACAATGGTACTAACAAATAAAATTGTGTTAACCATCACTAACACATCATTACTATTATCATTATTATAATTATGATCCTTATTGTAATCTTTATCAATATTATTTTCATCATTATCATTACTTTTATCAATATTTTCATCATTATTTTGGTATAACTAATTCAGATATCATTATCAATATTAACTTTATTATTACCATTGATATTTTATCAATATTATTATTATCATTATCTCCTTCACCATTATGAACATTTCTATTCTGATAATTGTCATTATTGCTATAATTAATATGCTTCTTAGTTATTACCACTACCATTCATATCATAATCATCTTTTAAGGCTTAAAGTCAGTCCCACAAGCTGGACATTTAACAATATATCAAGAGCAGAAAGAGCTGACCCTCGAGTTGGTACAGCAGGGCGACCGGTGACCTTCTGCCTCTAATGCGATCCCAGGTGCTGATGTTGGTGCTTACTCATAGATAATTGAGCACTGAAATTGACATTTTTATTTTGCCTACATTTTTTTACATAAGCACTTACATCTGTAGCTTGAGAAGGATCTTTAATGATTATGCATTATTCTGTAGGAGCTTTCTGAGACATTAAAACGCTTACAAAATAATACAATTACAAAATGTCAACTAATTCAATTGTAATAAGGTTAACATTCGATCATCTTATGAACTCAGCAGCAAAAACTATATATTATAGAATATTTGACAACTAAGAAGTGCTTTTACCTTTTTTTTCATATTTTGATCCTTACAACTTTCTATTAAGTCTGTGACTGAGAGGGGCACGCGAATGGTATTTTGAGGGTACGGGTATTCTTTGTCGGGTATCTTCTATTTCTTTTTTGTTTTGTTTTGTTTTTTTTTGTATACAACTAATCCATTTGGACTTGCGAAAATATAATTTGGACATTAAAATAAACAAGTAGATTTAGTATATTTCATTTATATGAAGATCCATCCGTCTGCTCCCTCTTTCGGAGGCCAGCGCTTCTCACGCTCTCCAATGGCCGCAGAGCTTCTTTGCTGGCGGCTCCCGAGATAGTATGACAAGGGGTCAGGTTGGAATAGAAAAAATCAATATCATCGATGATTTGGTTGAACAACTTTGATACTTTACACTTCAAAAATATGTTCATACACGTGTTTTCTTCTAGTGACATCTAGTGAGTGTTCAAATAAACTATTTCAGAGAATCATCTGAGATCTCTTTAGATAGTTTGCTTAATTGGTTTTATTAGGGAAAGGGGAAGGAAACTTCTCCATCAGATGGTCCTCCTTTCCACCCACGCAGGTAACAATGCGGGTATTAATTATGAACTTTAAAACCACAAGGATTTATTTTATTTATTTATTTATTTTTGTCTTTAGATACCATATCGGAATTATTTAAAGACAGTCAAGGTAATGCACTGGAAGTGCAATAATAGGATTAATTTAATATGCAAAAGAGAAATTCCTTGGAATTTAGAAGGGGTGGGGGTGATGATGGTTTTATTGACCAGGGCATGGACGTCGCTTCATAGTACCACAGTTCCCCCCTTAGACCGATCTAGTCGAGCTGGATTTGGTATTTCTTCAACACACTTCGAAATACTAGGGATCAGGTTTACTATATACAGATGGATCGAAATCTGAAAATGTTGTGGGCTTTATAAGAGTGAGCAGAAGAAAGACTACAGTTGGCAGTCTTCCTTCGGCAGCCTCGATCTCCACTGCAGTTACATGCCATCCCTGCGGCAGTCGAAGTGACTAGAAATCTTAGGAAGCATTCTATGGTAATGTATTACGACTCCCTTAATGCTTTGCAAGCAATCAAAAGTCTTATCGTATCCATTGGCAAGGGAGGTTCAGGCTTGGCTTGCACTGATGTCAGCACGTAAGATAATAACCGTCTTGGGTGCCAGCACATGGTGTCAGTGGGAAGGAACAAGGTAATCGGAGGGCCAAGACAGCTGCCGCTCAGCTCTGTGATGTTCGTGTTTTTTTTTTCTCCCACACACTGACTTGAAACCCTCCATCAATTGTCTTCGCAATTAATGGTGGGAGGAATGGAGGCATACGCCTAGAAATAAAGTTCGAGAGATGAGGAACTGTATTCATGTTGACAAATGTGGAAAGGTATGAATGAGAACGAATATTTTCCCAATACAAGAGATTTATTTTACCGGTTTCGATTATATCTTCGTCAGAAATATCTTCTGACGAAGATATAATCGAAACCGGTTAAATACATCTCTTGTATTGGGAAAATATTCGTTCTCGTTCATACCTTTCCACATTCGAGGGATGACTATGGCAGTTCGGTGACCAGCGTCAATCCCAACTGATAAGTTGAAGTTGTGTTAAGAAGGCCGATAATTGGGCACACAAGCTTGACCGATGATGACTGGTGATGATGACTTAGAGTGAAACACGTATTGAGAGATGCCAATATTTATGTTTGGATTTTTGATATATTTATTGTTATTTTCATTTATGAGAGACATCAATTGAGAGATTTTTAAAATTTTGAAAATATTAACATTTTAATCACACAAGGTATTCGCCACCAATGACTGTAGCTGTTGACGCGGCAGATAATTTTAAATAAATAATCGTCCTCTTCATAATATTTTTGGCAATGTTAATAAAAACTGCCCTGCTGAAACATTTTGCCCTGCCATTTATTATACTAAATGAAATTCCTAATTGTCCATGACTATGACTAATGGAGTTGTGTTTATTATTATCATTGTTTTATATATAAATGATTACAAGAAAATATGTCCCTGACTAAGGGTAGACTTGTCCACTGAATTCAGCAAATCTAGTACTGTTACTTTCAGGCACCATAGGGAGTTATGTTCACTTCAATCAATGTTATTACACAATCACATCACGTAATAAGAATTCATAAATTTATATTAGCGAAACATAATGGGAAAAATAAAAAAAATATCAATTGTCTTGTAGAAAATGAAATGGCAGGGAGTGACTACCTTAATCGCATCTCGCTCTCAATTTGTGATTATTACCTCTGCCAGGAAGGTTATCTTTTTGGTAGCATTTCTATGGTGGTTAGTTGGTTAGCAGGATAACTCAAGGGGTTATGAACATATTTTTATGAAATGTTTACCAGAGGTGTGTCTTAGCCCACTTTAGATTACATTA
>NW_020870883.1:234778-237278 GCF_003789085.1 Penaeus vannamei | reverse complement strand
TCCACCCGTATCAAAAGAAGCTTAATCATTTATCATTACAGTTATCATTAATATATATTACTTTTATTCTTTTTCTTATTCTATTATCAGCATTGTTATTTACATTGTTATCATTATTATGATCATTATTATTACTATCGTTATCATCATCTATACTGTGATTATACTGTGATTGATAATCACCATTACTTTGTTTATGATGAGTATTAACATTATCATTATCACTGACAGCATGATTATCATCTATCAATATATAGATGCACACACACACATACACACATACCTACGCACAAACACACACAAACACACACACATTCTCTCTCTCTCTCTCACACATACACACATAGTATATGTATGCGTCTGTGTCTGCAGGAATGTGTGATTACACAACCCCTTGTCATAGCAAAAGCATCAATTGACAGTTTTGACAGTATAAAATGCCAGTCCCTTTGTAGTATTTTTTATATTTTTTCATTGACCAGATCGACGTTTGACTGTTCCTCTATTTTATTTTCCATATTATTTTTTTTCCTTTCTTTCTCTTTGTCGTTTGTATAAAAGAGAATATTGACAGTAAATCAGACAGATGTAGCCCCAACTATTTATAATTTGCATGTACACAACACGGATCTAAATCGTAACAAACATAACCGAACATAAAACCAACAAAACATTGGAAACATTAGATAACATGGAAAACCAAGAGAAAAGAAAGTTTATAAATGATGTAACGGTCTAATTGCAAATACCATTCACACTGCATCAACTATTATAGCACTGCATATACACTGTTTTCTCAGCGATGTAAAGTCTGAACGTTTTCTAACATCTGTTTGCAACACACAATGTCAGAAGAACAGAGCACATCTCTCACGCTCTCTCTTCAACACACGCTCTAAGTGACTGAGAGAGAGAGAGAGAGAGAGAGAGAGAGAGAGAGGAGAGAGAGAGAGAGAGAGAGAGAGAGAGAGAGAGAGAGAGAGAGAGATGCTTATGTATGTACACGCACACACACTCACACACAGATACACCCACCCACCCACACCTGTGTATATGTGCTTGTGTCTATATATCTAAATGCATATATCTATGTATACAGAACATACCCAACACCCGCGCGCCTATACCACACGCCCACGCACCCCAAAGTGTACATGCAAATTGGCTAAACCCAGAGTCATCACCGGACTTAATACACAGTCGATGCTCCCTTTGTGTGGCCGCTGTAGTGAGAGGGTCTGCATATCGGCTTCCAATAGCGAAGTCCGGCGTCGCTTTGTTATTGAAAGCAATAAGTCAGAGAGAAACAAAGAAGTTTAAGACATGTCAACGGCAGACGGGTATCTGCTGGGTGGGGGGAGGGGGGAGGGGGGAGGGGAGGGGGACTTGTTGGGACTTGGGGTTGCTTTGGGGGGGGGGGGGGAAGGGAGATAGATGGGGGGAGAAAGGGAATTAGGATGGGGGGGGAGAAATAGGATTAGGGATGGGGGAGAAAGAGATAGGGGGAGAAGGGAGATAAAATGGAGGGACGGGGGAGGAAAAGGGAGCTAGGAGGACACTTGTATGCATAACGACAACAAAATCAACAACCAAACAGAAGCAACAAAATCCCAACAAAAACAACAAAATCAACAAAAAAAACAAAACCAAACAAAATAAAAAACGCAAAACAACAAACAAAAAACAACAAAATCAACAAAACAAAAAACAAATCAACAACCAAACAAAAACAAAAAAACAAGAAAACAATGAAAGCAACAAAATCAACAACAAACAAAAACAAAAAAAGAAAAAACAAAAAACAACAAAATCAACAACCAAACAAAAACAACAAAATCAACAACCAAACAAATCAACATAAAAAAAAACCACCAAAATCAACAACAACAACAGCAACAACGCCAAAACCCCCCAAACCCCTCAAGACCATAAACCAACAGTCATTCTCGTGCAAAGTCATCCTTCAGAAACCTTACAAGACTTTGCTTTCTGTCAGTCAATAGGAGAGTAGATAACGCCGATCGAGAGGTCCGTTCTGAGTGTGTGTTTGTTTGTTTGTTCTGTGGTCTTTGCTTTACAACGTGTGGATTTTAGGGTTGGATGTGTGCATGAATAAATGTAAATAAATAAATATATATATAATTATAATATATTATATATATATATATATTATATTATATATATATATATATATATATGTGTGTGTGTGTGTGTGTGTGTGTGTGTGTGTGTGTGTGTGTGTGTGTGTGTGTGTGAGTATGTGTGTGTGTGTGTGTGTGTACATACCCATATATAAACATGTATACTCGCACACCCTTCACTGCACACCCAAAAACACAAACCTAATTCATTCTTTCACGGACAGAAGCTGCATCCAAACCCTCCCAACTTTTTTTCCCTTGAAGGTTTTCTGCCAAGACCTTCGCAAACACGAGCGAGCAGCATTGTCCTCCCCACTTGTGGATAATTGAGATAGACGGCCATTATTGAACGTCGCTGG
>NW_020870883.1:224706-227206 GCF_003789085.1 Penaeus vannamei | reverse complement strand
CCAGACCCGGCCAGCCACAATGCCACGCTAAAATTATACCTGTGCGGGCCAGGCCAGGGCGGGGAGAGAGAAAGCGAGCGAGCGCGCGCGCCGCCGCCGCTCACAGAGTCCGCCGCGGGCGTGAGGACGGGCGTCAGTGTGTCACGCCGAGGCCAGGGGTACCAGGCTGTACCTGCAGGGCATCAGGGGTCACCGCCCCCCTTCCCTCCACAGCCGCAGCCAGCCTACGTCACGGCCCCGCCCTCAGCCACCCACCGTGTTCCCGGTCGCCGCCCGCGCGCGGGCATTTTCGTTGCCTACGCCCCAAAGCGCCCAAACACGCAAAGTCCGCACTGCGCGTGCATGTGCGTGAGAGAGCCAGAGATTAATAACTGCAGGACAGAGCCCGGCCGAGCAGGTGTGGCTCGAGCCTCGCGCCCCTCCTCAGCCGCCCTGGGGCTCTCCGGGTCACGTCCCCCTCCTTCCCGGGCCCGCGGGGGTGTTGGCCACCGGAGCGGCCCGCGGCAGTCACCAGCGGGCTGGCCAGTGTTCTCGACCACGACTCTCCGCGACCGATTTCCGGCGATCCGTCCGGACGCAAGCACACAGCGAGTGGCCGTGTCTCAAGTCTGAATTAATAAGGTTCTAAACCGCGGGAAAGGAAAAAAAAGTGGGAAATGGTGGCGCTGCCTCCTGTGATGGTGAAGTCGCCCGCCTGTGTGCTCGAACAGCTGTAGAGTGTTCTAGAATGACGGGTGTTACACGTGTAAAGTGTGGTCGTGCTGACGAGGGGAGCCGCCGCCGCCGTGGAGGCGTGGAGCAGGTCGTCGTCACCTCGTGCGGGTAACAGAGCGAGCAGAGTGACCGGAGAGAGCCAAGAGTCGCAGCCAACTGAGGCTCGGACTCGAAGTCTCCTGACGCAGGAGCGGCGCGGCGCCCTTAGCGAGGAGGACCGCAGGCCTCCCCGCCGCCGCCATCCTGCACGAGAGCCATGACAGTATCCTACCAGTATGAAGTGGCCTCCTCCACCTCGGGCGGGTTCACGCGCCTGCTCTTCAAGTGGAAGGGTTCCCTGTACAAGCTGGTGTACAGGGAACTGTTCGTCTTCTGCCTCGTGTATGGGGTCATGAGCTGTGTCTACCGCTACTTCTTCAACACCACGCAGAAGAGGTGTGTCCCGCGCACAAACCCTTGACCTTGTCTAACCCACTCCATTTCCTACAGGAGGCCCAAATAAAGGTGCGGCCAACGCCACTTCAGTCCTGGGTACTTTTAGACTAGCTTCTTACCAACAGGTGCTCGTGAAATATACCCCCATTACACTGCTTTTAATGACTAAAGAAGCTGGGTCTGCTAAACTGTATATTTTCTTTGTTTCTAACTATATAAACACCGTTGCTCCCTATCGCTGACGTGACTTTGCATTTGACGTTTTACATAAGATCACCTGGAATATGTCCAGGTAGAGTGTGGCCTTGACATGCAAAATCGGTCATATGAGGCCTTTTAAGAACTACAGAGTGTCAGAGCAAAGGAGAAGCTGGTCGGTGTTATACATGAAATTTATTTGGTTTGTTGCAATTTTTTTATTTTCTTTTTTGTTACATAACTGATTATCGACATGGTGATGAATCTGATACCTTATTCCCTATGGCCAAAACAATTTGAAATATTCAATACCTTTATGCATACATATCCGCGTTATTAATGGACAGCGTAGGTATGTCTTCGAAATTCAAATCATGTAACCTGCTATATGAAGATGTGATGTAAATACACAATTTCTTTATTAGCTATCACTCTAACTACAGAACTATTTCAAACATCTAATTAAGCCAGCGTTCAATCACTCCACGAAACCACCTCCCTGCCAGTTACAGGTCACTAGGTAGTATACAGGTCTCCAGGTAACAGAGAGGTCGCCAAGTAACACGGCTGCCCTCACTTATCTTTTCCGTCCCCTACGCCCCCCTCCCCTCCCCCCCCTCCGCCTTCTTACCACCTGTTGAATGCGTCATATGTTTTGAGCGTTTGCTGATGCTCCCCCGCTCTCGCTTTTTATCTCTCACTCTGACTCCCTCTCTCTTTTTCCCTTTCCGAATTAGTCTCTCGCTCTCCGTTTCTCTGTCTTTCCCTTTCTGTGTCTTCCTCTCCGTTTTTGCCTTTCCGAATTAGTCTCTCGCTCTCCGTTTCTCTGTCTTTCTCTTTCTATGTCTTCTCCCTTTTTGCCTTTCCGAATTAGCCTCTTGCTCTCCGTTTCTCTGTCTTTCTCTTTCTGTGTCTTCCTCTCCCTTTTTGTCTTTCCGAATTAGTCTCTCGCTCTCCGTTTCTCCGTCTTTCTCTTTCTATGTCTTCCTCTCCCTGTTTGCCTTTCCGAATTAGTCTCTCGCTCTCCGTTTCTCTGTCTTTCTCTTTCTAGTTAGTGCCTTGCTCTCTGTCTCTGTCAGTCTTTATTTTCTCTTTTTATATCTCTTCTCTCTCACTTTCTTTCTCACTCTCTCTCTCTCTCTCTCTCTTTCTC
>NW_020870883.1:199706-204706 GCF_003789085.1 Penaeus vannamei | reverse complement strand
TACGAAAACGTGAAGCGGCCGCGAACCAGCGGGAAGAACCTGCGCGTTAGTGAATTGTGTTTCCGAGGATGGAGAGGAAGAGGAGGAGGGAGAGGGAGGGGGGGGTAGGGAGGGGGGAGGGAGTAGTACGAATGCGTTGGCCAAGAATGCCCCGGGAGTGAGGCCGACCCCCCTCCCTCTTCCCCATGGCCCCTCCGCTCCCCCAACCCCCAGGGACGTGCCAGCAATACCTGCCCCTCCCCTTTCCTACCCCTCCTCCCCCTGCCCAACGGCCATACGGCTCCGGCCAGCTCTGTACCGGCCTATCACAGACCCTACCTGTGTGTCTCTACCTGCCCCTCTGCCAGGTCCCTCTTCGGCGACAGTGCACCTGGCTTAGCCTAAGTCTGCGCGCTTGCTTTCTTTGTCACTTTCCGATACCTGTATTCTACTTCTTTATCTGCGTCTATGGCAATTTCTTCAAAAGAAGATAAAATATATTCTTAATTTCGCCTGTATTTCACCTGTACTTCACCTGTACATCCCGTCCTGCACTCACTCTCCTCCTTCTTCCTTTCTCCTTCTTCCCACTTGCACTGCCTGGCTTTAATTAATCCCGCTCGTTCCACCTGCACCTACATGCACTTTTAGTCCCGGACCTGCCAGCTGGTCTTCCCAGTACTCTCCGTTCCCAAGTGTAGATGCAGGTCTCAGCTGGCGCTCCCTTTTTGTGGCATAATTTTCAGTCTCATTTGTTCCCCGCTGCCTTCCTCGATTTACTCGCGACGCCATATTTTACTTTGATATTGTAACTATTTATATAGTTTTCCTTCGTGCACACACACACTGTGTGTGTATGTGTGTGTGTGTGTGTGTGTGTGTGTGAACATACGCATACATATACATTGATGTGTGTGTGTGTGTTTACACACACTCATTATCACAAAAATTACATTGTCTTGCTATTTATTCATAAAATTTCAAATGGTGTCATTGATTTTTCACGGTAGTTAAGGAAGCTGGTTACAGTCATTTTTTATTTTCATTTCGACCAACAACAAATTGTTCAAATATTCAATCTTTACTGCTATTACTATCGGCATCAGCATTTTGAAAGCGAGGTGAGAAAAAAAATGTTAGTTTTGCGTTGCTTTACATGGCCTTTCGTAAAATCTTACGGAAATAGAGAATCGCCGGCGGACTGGAAGTATCAGAAAAAGGAAAGAAGGAATGAAAAACGAAACAACGATTTTGTTTTTAAAGGATGTATTTCTTTGACAGAACAAATTTGAATATTAACTTAAGCTATTTTAAATTATTTGATCATCATTAAGAGTGATAATTTAAACTTTTTTTTTTGGTTAATACTCGACCAATCGCTTGTAATTTTGTACTTGAACATTTTTTATCGAAAGTTTACACAGAAAGAAAGAAAATATACGGAATAATAACTCTTCACGATGATAGATTTTAATAAAGATTACTCGGGAATTCATACGTCTTATGTATGTATGGTGTACTTTCTTATCTTTAGTAAATGAACAGCAAAGATACTGAACTTAAACCGCCATCTAGTGCGGAAAAAATACTTTATGCAGGGACCTCGAGGTCAAAAATGACCTCCAGATATGGATATAAGGACTAAAGTGTGTATTAATGTGTATGAATGCAAAAATATAGAAATCTACAGGTTCACTTTAAGACAAACTCTCACATTTATACTAATAACAACAATTAATAATTATTATTGTTGGTGTTTTAACTCTTCTTATATTCACTGCCATTATCAATGTCAATTATAATATTATTGTTATGTTATTATTACTGATGCTGTTGTAGTTGTCATCATCGTCGTCATAATCATCATCTTCACCATCATTGTCATCATCACCATCATCAACGTCGTCGTCATCAGCATCATTATCTACATCATAAACTTCATGATCATCGTCATTATTACCTTAATTATTATAATTATGATCATTATTATCCCTATCATCAATATCACCATCATTCTAACTAACACTATTATCATCATCATCATCGACATTATCATCTCATCTACTTTAACGAATGCATTTATCTTTGGCTTCATTATTGTCACTAATTTATCATTAAGCAGTTATTCCAGCTAAGAATATCTCTGTAGTCACCATCACTATTTTTTCATCAACATAAATATCTACGTAAAGAGTAAGAATAATCATTACCTATCAGAATTCTTATTAAGGTTTAATTACTGAAATGATGTTGATATGACGACACAATTGTACAGACAAGCCAAAATTATTGCTATAGTATTATTGCTTTTATCTCTACTTCGTTTATTTTATCATGTATGTACAAAGTTTGTGTATCTAGATAGGTCGATAGATAGACTAGTAGATAGATAGATAGAGATGTGTGTTTTTTGTGTGAATGTGAGAGCTGAGTGTGTATTTCTCTATTTTGTCTCTTGCTCTCTCTCTCTCTCTCTCTCTCTCTCTCTCTCTCTCTCTCTCTCTCTCTCTCTCTCTCTCTCTCTCTCTCTCTCTCTCTCTCTCTCTATATATATATATATATATATATATATATATATATATATATATATATATATATATATATATATATATATATATATATATATATATACATATATGTATATATATATATATATATATATATAATATATATATATATATATATATATATATATATATATATATGGACACACACATATATAAAAAAATCTTTATAAATAAAATCAGGGTGAATTACAAAATATCTTATTAGTTGTACAGGCCCACGAAAAAGTAAGAATGAAAAGATTTTGGACACATTTCATATTATTTAATATAATAAGCATGAACGCTCCCTTTCAAGTGTATTTAGTGCCTAACTGGAAAACACAAGGAAAGGTAATTATTTTGAAACATGTTTTAGTTGGTTCTTAATTAGGCATAGCTCGTACATTCTTTACATTAATTCTGCGCTAGAACATATAAAAAAAAAATAATGTTACAAGCACATGAATATATATATATATATATATATATATATATATATATATATATATATATATATATATATATATATATATATATATATATATATATATATATATATATATATATATATATATATATATATATACTATGCATACATACGCTTACACACACATAATTGAATACATAAACACATTTACATTATCACTTCGAAAAAATCCCGCCGGCCTCGTGGTGTTTGCTTTGGTGGAACATAATGTAAATAACATTTGCGTATTTTGAGCGTTGTTTGAAACTAAAGAAAATTAATGTGAATTTATGGGACAGACAGCCCGTGGAATTCCCTCCCCTTCCTGCTGCACATTTGTTCATGGAGTGTGGAAGTGGACAACTTTATTGTAAACACTGACTTGGGTGTCATTCAATTCACAGCCACCACATTCGCAGTATTTGTTCATGAAAATGCCGGAACTATTACAGATCAATTATTTTATTACTGATTTATCATAGTATTTAAAATTAATACAAATGCGTTTTTTTTTTTTTTGTCTTTTTATACCTACACTTACTGTCTCCAGACCTCGACCTCCGGTTTACACCAGAAATATATATATATATATATATATATATATATATATATATATATATATATATATATATATATATATATATATATATATATATATATATATATATATATATATATATATATATATATATATATATATCATAGAACCTTATACAAAACTAGCACAAAATAATTTATCAGAGAACATTTATAGGACCAACACTGTAGCCCATTGCTTAGCATGGCATAACACTCACCTCTGAAGTGGAAGCCTGGTGCACGTGCTAGTAAAAATACGTGTAGTGTACATTTCATCGAATCAATGAAAATAATTCCAGATGCTCCAAAACCGTCAGCCTCACATGCCAGATAACATGCTACTACGACACGTAACCCATTGATTTCCAACATAAAACAGAAATTTAATGCCGCTGATGAATGCTAATGCCAGTTGCAAAATGAAATACCGAGAAAAAGAGACGACTCGATCTAAAGCTTGGAAGCAGCATGTTGAAACGAACATATCACGATCAAGAGCGTATAAAGACCGATTCATCTTAAAAATGGAGAAATTTGCGAACCTATAACCAGTTCTTCCAGACTATAATCACATTAAATAAGTAAATAATATTTCTGCCATTAATTCCCAAACCTTCACACTTCTCGCAAAGGCTCTGCAATAGCTCTCCGTGAAGGTTTGGCTGAAGGCAGTCATCCTTGCGTGATATTTATTCGTGAGGAAATCTAACCGGCAAATTCGATTCACAAACCTCCCGAAATGGAATGAGCTGGCTGGAGATTCTCTCATTCTCTCCTTTGAACAATTCCTCATACTTCCGTCTCTTCGTCTTATTCCCCAAAAGTACCCCCCCCCCAAAAAAAAAAAAAAAAAAAAAAACAGCAATCTGCTCTTCCTTTGAGCTCCCAACTGCTCCTGTAACAATGCATGCGAAGCTTTGGCTCGTTAGAAGCACTGGTTCATACGAGACAACAACGAGCCCAGGATTCGAGTACCTGGTTACACAATTAGCCCGGAACTAGTTAACGAATGGCAAAGGTAATCAAGCAGTTCGCAAAAAAAAAAAAAAAAAAAAAAAATGTTTCCGTGTTACAGAGGGGTATTTCGTGGAGCGGGACTGAGAGTATAAAAAGCGAACCCCATTTATACCTTGGTTCCCCACGCTCGTATTTCAGCGCGCCTGACTTCCTTGCCGTAGCATTGGTGACGAACCCCGGGCTGCAGTGCGGCGCATTAGGACGCGACCACGTGGCTGTGGGCTCATGTTTATATCTTTATATATACGTGCATACGTTGACTCGCACACATTTTACTGATTGTATGTATGTACTTATATATGCATATCTACTGGTGTGGAGAAACACTAGATCGTGCAAAGTAATACTGGGGGCTTTTCCAGTTATACAGTTTGATTGAAAATATGATTTATTTTAAGATTTGATTTCTTATA
>NW_020870883.1:184706-187206 GCF_003789085.1 Penaeus vannamei | reverse complement strand
TAATTTTCATCATAATCATTATGATAATTACAACTATTATTATTGTTGTTATCATTATTACAGTTAATAGTAGTAGTACTGGTATCATCGTGAGTGTATTGATATCATTTTTACAATGTTATTTCCAATTTTATTATAATAACTAATATGACAATATGATGATAATGATATTGATGATAGTTGATACTACTATTTTCATTATTGCTATCAGTATGATTATTATTGTTCTTACTATTATATCTATCATTATCGTTATCATTATTGTCATCATTATCATTTTCATTGCCATTGTAGTCATTGTTTCTATTGTTATTATTGTTGTTACTTTTATCTTAATCATTATCATTGTTATTATAAATTTCTTATCATCGTTATCATTTTCTTCATTATTATTATCCCTATTCATTATTACATTTTATTAGCATCATCATTCATTTTTTAGATCCATATTATTATCATCATTATTTCTACTGTTAATATCATTAGTTTTCCTTTTATTTTCCTAATATTGTTATTATCATAATCATCATTATTGTCATTGTAACTATTAGTAACATTTTCATCATTATCATCATTATTACTTTCATTGGCATCCTTATTAATATCATCATTATTATTATTAATATTACTGTTATTATCATAACTATCATTGAGAGCTTCATCATTTTCATCATTACTATTATCATTATCATCAATATCATTATCATTTTTAAAATCACTACTGTCATTACTGTCATTTATCATCATTGCTGCTGTTATAGTTATCCTTATCATCTTTATGATGATTATCATTATGATGATTATCACAAGTACTATCATTTCCGTTACTATTCTTATTATTTTTACTACTGCTATCCTTACCATTAGGGGTGTCATTACTTTTATTCAAATCATCATAATTATTATCAATATTACTATAATCATTATCAATACTAGCATTATGGTTATTACTATCTATATTATTACTATTATTATTACTATATTTTCATTATGTTGATTATTACTATAATTGTTTTTTAAATTTTGATGTAATTACTCTCATTATTGTTATTACTATTGATGCTAATATTACTATTGTTGTTGTTATCACTTTTTTGTTCTAATTATTACCACTGGTACTGTTATCATTAATATCATTTTGGTTACTATTTTTATTATCCTCATTATTCTAATCATTATCACTATTAGTATTATCATTATTATTGTTGTTATTATCAAAGTTACTATTATTATTATCATTATTGTCTTTATTATCATCATCATCATCATTATCATTATTGTTGTTGTTTTCATCATTACCATTATTTTTATCAACGCTAATAATTTATCACTTATCATCATCCCTAATGGCAGTAGTAGTATCATCAGCATTTTCATTACTATCAGTGTCTTCATCACTAAATTCTACTAGAATTGTTATTATCATTACTATTCTTACATTACTACCATCGTTATTTTTAACACCTCAACCACCATCATCATCATTAGTATTTCACTTTATTACTATGATTATCACTAATATAACAATCGTCATTGTTATTATCAATAACTTTCTATCTTTATTACAGTTATCATTATAACTATCAATACTATGGTTATTATTATTATCATTAACGTTATCAGAATTATTATCATTTTTATTAGATTAATTATTATCATCACAATAACTTTCTATCTTTATTACAGTTATCATTATTAGTATAATTACTATGGTTATTGTTATCAGCATGATCTTCATTGCTAATATTATCATTATGATTATCATTATTATTCTTATTATCATTATCATAATTATAATTATCATCATTATCTTCTTATAATTTTCATTGTTATTGTTCCGGTTGCTATTGTTATCATTATTATTATTGTCCTTATCGTTATTATTAGTGGTATCACTATTATCATCATCATTATTACGAGCATCATTGTTATCCTTATAATCTTATTAATATTATTAATGGTATCATTATCATTGCTATCATTATAATATTACCCTCACTGTTATTATTATGATCATTATTATCATCATCATAATTATCAACGTTTTCATTCTTATTATCAATATTGTAAACATTATCATTATCATTATTATTATTATTACTATCATTATTATCATCCTTAGTATTAATGTTATTTTATCAATATTATTATCATCATTTTCATCATTATTATTATGGCCATTATTATTATTACTATTAGTGTTATTGTCATTACTAATAGTAGTAGTAGCAGTAGTACCATTAATATAATCATTTGCTATCAATATCATTATTGTTATTTCTGCTAAAATATCATAATTAGGCAGATTATAATCATTCTTACCATTGTTAATAGCATCATAGTAGTAGTAGCATTATTATCATTATCTTTATCTTTACTCTAACTACTGATGTATTATTTTTATCATTATCATCATTATCATTATTAGCATTACTGTTATCAATGATGTTACTTTCATTACCATTACTACTACTAATACTATTGTGATTATAATGTTGTT
>NW_020870883.1:159706-162206 GCF_003789085.1 Penaeus vannamei | reverse complement strand
CATAACCATTATCAATTTAATTATCATTATCATCCCTCTTATATATGTTGTAAAATTTTTCCATTATTGTCATTTTTATTCATTATTGCTATTATCATTATTGTTATAAGTGTTATTGTTCTTATTCTTGTTATCATTATTGATACTATTATTGTTGTTGTTAGTATTAATAGTAGTGGTATCATGATCATCATTATTTATTATCATCATCGTCATCATTATTATGATTAATATTTTTATTATGTTGTTGTTTTGTTCCTTTTATCATCTTCATTTATATTGTTCGCATAACCATCATTATCATTTTCATTATTATTATTACAAATATTAATATTATTATCATTACTACCATTATTATTATCACCTTGATCATTATTACTATCATTATTAGTATTACTATCATTATTATTATTATTAACAGTATTGTTTATCATCAATATTATTGTTGCTGCTGTTATCAATATTATTATCATTATTATCATTATTATTATTACAATCTATCATTATCATTGCCATCGCTGCCATCCGAACAACAACAACTACAATAACAGCGCCACATCGCCCCGCCTCCTTCCTGAACGCCCGCCTCTCCCCCCAGGTTTCATAACCTCGACGGAGCTTGGGATCTACAACCTGGTCCCCAACACGGAATTCAACACCTACTGGATCCCCTGCACGTGGTTCACGGCTCTCCTCAAGGACGCCAAGGCTCAGAAGAGGATTACGGATCCATTAGGGATCAAGCATATAATGGAGGTAGGAATTTGCCCGTCCCTTTTCTCTTTGCCTTTAGTCTTTTTCCCTGTCCCTCGTCCCCTTTGATTTAGGTATTTTTTCCTCTCTCTCTCTCTCCATTATTCTCGTCTCTTAATCTTTTTTTTTTTGTATTGTTTAGTCTTTTTTTATATATATGATCTCTTTTTTTACCTTTTTTTTAGTTCTTGTTTACCCGATTGCCTCTTTCCTCTCCTCTCCGATTTCCCGGCCGCCATTTTTTCTTACCCATTTTCGACCCATTTTCCCGAAGACCCGATGTTGTAAATCTTTCATTTTCAGTGTCTATTCTGTCTCTTAGAATCAAACATATAGTAAAATAACAAACGCTTCAAATATATTATTTTTTGTGCCTTTGCTTTCATGTTTGTATCAATGTCAATTTTTTTATATATGTTTAATTTTGCTTCATGCACAATAGATTACATAGAGTAGCTATTTATGATTATTTTTTGGTCATATATATATATGAATTAATATTTCACTTGCATGTTATATGGAATTATTAGATGAAAGCACCACTACCTATTCATGTATTTATTATTATTATTATTATCATTGTTTTGATGATTATCTTTTTTCTTCTTCTTTTCTGTAGGTTTTGATTGTTTTCAATTATTATTATTATTTTTGCATCCATTGATAAAGTGTTCCCTAGCTCCCGCTTCATCAAAACCCTTTCTAAACTGTAGAGCAGTTTCTCCAAATCTAAATAAGAAGAAAAGTATTATGCAAATTAAATCAAAGGCAAAAACAATCGGCGAAGAATGCAATTGGAAAAAAAGTGAAATTCAAAACCAAAAGCACATCAATTGTATTAAAAAGCGAGGACTTTGGCTGGGCTTGTAGACCTTCCATTGCTTTCCAGAAAAAGAAAAAACATGTGTTGTCTTGTGTCCGCGTTGTGCCATTATGGCCTTTTCTCCGGCGATATATTGCTGTTAACCGCCCTTATGTCTACTCGTACTATGTTATCGAGTTACCCCATGTGCTTTAATTTTTTTATATAATCTATTTTTCCCTCTTCTTTTGTTTTCCTCTTTTTGTAACCGGGAAGATATTTTTCTTTTTCTCCTTTTTTCTTCTTTTTTTATATAAACTGCCATTTTTCAAATTCCAATGAAGCTAGCAACAGTTTAATATAAGATATAAAATCGAAAAATTATTCATCACCAAAAAATCATATAACTATTTCAGTTTTGTTAAATTGTCTATCATTACATGGCAATAAGCTATTCACTTCTATCTGATAAATAAGAGATCAAATTAAAATATATAAATTGGAATTCATTAGAATATAAATAAAAGCTGGGAGGGCTGCCAGTGTTTACTTTTATTTAAAACCCCATTTAAGTCCAATATACTACATACTAATTTGAATATGGGAGAATCTGAAGCTTTTTTTTTTTTCCTTTTGGATGGTATTCCTAAGAATGATCATTTAAATAGAAACCATATGTTTTGATTTTCTTTTTTCTACAGTCACTGGTATTCTTTAAGCATGTGTTCTTTTACACTTTGTTTTGAGATCTGACTAGCATTTTATGTTCTGGAAAAAAAGTAATTAATTTTTTCTTATTATCTTCACGTGACGAATTTCTACATATAGTATTGGAGTTCAAATTAATTAAATAAAATAGAAGAAAGCTCACCTATGTCATCATATCTGATGTTCCTATGCTCGTGTTCTCTGGTATAATAACCGTAGCGTAGAGCTTTGCTGTAA
>NW_020870883.1:147206-152206 GCF_003789085.1 Penaeus vannamei | reverse complement strand
CTTCATCCGTTTTATATTTATCATTCACGAATGTTTGCGACTAATACTCACGTGTTGTGGAAAAGGTCTTTGCAGCCATATGAGGAATCGTCGATGCCGGCACGATTGGGATGAACCTTTGTTGAACTGTGGTTGACCCAGTTTTTGAGTCATTGTAGTATAACCTGTAGTTATGCATGTTTCATGTGATTACAGTTTATAGTTTAAATTGAGTAATAACATTATTACGATCACATTTTACAGTTCATTTAGATATGTTAAGTATACGAAAGTATAGAATGTGTTATGCAAAATAGTTAAGCATTTTTTCAGTACTCCTGCTTTCTTTTATTGTTAGTGTTTACATTGGATATTTCATTCGTGAAAAGGACTTTCATCAAACACTTTTGTCAGAATAGGTGCGTTTATCAAGTTAGATGAGATGATTCTAGATAATAATGTCTAGATTCTGATAATCAAAAGGAACGAATACATCAAAAAAGCACAAAAGAAGACTTGCAGTTCAAATAAGCACGCAGGTCTTGGTGTATTAATGCACTTTGTGACATTAGTTTTTTGCTTTTTGGCTTTTCTTATTTTGTTGCTTCATATATTTTTTTTACACAATAATCTATTTATTACATACTGACTTCATTGTGTAATGATTCACCTCGTGCTATCATATCGTAAAAAAATTTGCTTGAAGTCATAAAGTCGATTGGTAGTGAGAAATTTGTTAACAAATGCACTTTATATTCTAGGTAATATCAAAACATTATCATACTATATCTATAGTAGAACTTGTTAAAGTTAATCTAATATCAGTTGAAAGCTATGTAACATAAGTGCTTGGATTCACGTGAAATAATGATATGATTATATCTTGTCAAATTCTCATAAGTCTGATAATATACTGTTCAATTCTTACTATCCAGCTTCATATGACATGCAGCTCGTTGAATCTATGACTGGTTTATTCAGTCATATTAATTGACTTCAAACTGAAACTAATAGGGTCAGATCCACCACAGGTTCAACGAGTTCACACGTTGGCTTCATATTGTTAAACTAAAATCTACATGCGGGACCGGCATCCGAATCGAGAGATTTCTCAATGTCTATACTGCGCGCAACTCAAAGCAAAATTAAACAACAATGTACATTCCTTCACACAATATCGACTGCAGGCTAAGTTTTCAGAGTTCGGGAGGATATAGTTGGTCACTCTCAATTCAGAAACTAGTTATACAATGCGAGGATGAAGAACAGGCGAAGACTACAATGAAATGTTTATGTGAGAAAAACTCCACACGAGATGTCAGATATAGCGCGGATAGTGATCGCAATTCACGTACGAGAAAATTTGCGATTTATTGCTGCATGAAACGGGCTGAATCTAAATAACTGGTGGTCACAGCAGGTGGATGGTGCGATTTCTTATGTTTAATTTTAACCAGTCACACAATAGTCAATAGAACATTTTCAGAGAGGTTAATAAGCAAATCACAGTGAATCTGAGTTTAGTAGGTTCAACTTTAACATGAATTAGCGAGACGAGTAATATGTGTGCATAATACAACGAATAATATGCATTTAGTGCGTCGATATTCCTAGAATCTCCATTAAGCTTTTTTCATTTAAATTATATCTGTCTAGTGCACGCAATGAATTTATCTCGGTTACCAAATCATATGATTTCACTAGTTAGAGAAGAAGCTATTTGATTAGTTAAGCGGATATATTAACGATTACAGCTCCCGTAGGAGATAAGAAGGATTAGGAGTATTGTGTATATCTCATTAGTTAAATCGAAGAGTATGGTGGGATAATTCATCGTCCACACGGATATGTGACGCTGACTATACACTACTGGGGTGCTCGGGCTTAGTGGAGTGCGATATTACTGAGGCAGAAGAGGGCTGTCTCTTAGCATAGCACTTAGAGAGAGACGTTTGAAAGATCTGAGTAGTTTGCATCGGTTTATTTTTCCGTTCGAGAGTTTTGGAGTTTGCTTCCTACTCTCCACTACCTAAGCTGCTACTGTATTGCCTTTATATCACGCTCTGACTTACGTAACACCGTATGAGAGTGATTGTAGAATCAATACAACTACCATGAAGAGTAAATATAGGTGTTACTAGGGATACAAGTATATGAGAAGGAGGAAAGAGGAAGAATATAAAAAAAGGGAAAAAAAATATGATATTGTCAGATCCAATATTTATGATACTCAGAATAATAGTCATAATCTATTTACATCGCACACATACACATTAAATACCTATTACACCACTATATTCTTATTATGAATATACATCCAAATCAACCATACGACACACACACACATACAAACCAACAATCACACGACACGCTGTGGTACTCCCTAACCTAGGAGGTACAAACACCACACAACATCACACACACACACACAACACACACATATATATTTATATATATCATATATATATATATATATAGTAGTAGTATATATATATATATATATAATTTGAATTTATTTATTTATTTTCTATTATTTATTTATAGTTTATATACTATATAAAGCACACGCTCCCGATATAATATACATATATATATATATATAATATATATATATATATTAATATATAATATATTTTATATATAGTATAGAAATAAAATAAATCTAATCAAATAAATAAATATATATTATATATATATATATACTGTGTGTGTGTGTGTGTGTGTGTGTGTGTGTGTGTATGATTGTTGTGTGTGTGGTGTGTATGTGGTGTGTGTGTGTGTTAGTTGTGTAGCTCGTGGTGTGTGTGGTGTGCATAGCGACTGTATGTGCGTGTATACATATATAACATACAAGCATGTATGTATGTATACACGTCTACAACTACGAAATACAACTTTCCTTACTACTATCTATACATAAACAGAGAAGGTGTTGATGTGTATGTGTCATGTTATCTCCATCTTCTATCTATAGGGCACACACACACGCACACCAAGATGATAATGAAGTTCATGATCTCTATCGTTAGAGGTTTATTCATCATTATCATTTGCGGGAGTGCATAAGATCCATACTTTCATTTTTAAGACATACCTAAATGATATTCTGATTTTACGGATCGAATCTGACATCTTAGCAACTATTACTGAGTGCCTCAATGAGGGAGCGTTGTGGAGAAACTTCGCTAACCTTACTTACACGTAGGACAGAATAGGTTGTCTGTTGATGTCGGTGATCTGTTGTAGTGGTTAACGTGATGCTCAGCTGGTAGCGACGTGTGGTTACTTTGTAGTGAAACGTGTGTGTGCAATAAGGGTAATGGTATCGAGGCACGCACAGCTGATGTGGAGCAGGTTAGTGAGTGACAGTATTCAGGTATTGCGGTAGTAATTAATTAACGATGATTTTCACTATATAATATACTTAGATTACAATATAGGTGATATTAACGACATATTACTGTATTATGCTACTTAATATTTAAGAGATATTAAGAGAAGATAGAAGAGGTAGGGATGAGAGAGAAGTAGGAGGAGGATGAGCAGAGAGAGAGAGGAGAGAGCGGAGGATGAGAGAGTGAGTGAAGTGTAGTGTGTTGTTTTGCATATTATGACCTTATAGCTCGATTCAGATTTTCGACTTAATAATATATGTGAATCTTTACTATAGAACTATGACATGTTACATATTATATATATATTATATATATATTTATATACAACTTATTCTCATATATTTTTCATAGTTAGGTGAGAGTGGTATTCACTTGACTCGCAGCTCAATGTTAAAAAAATTACGGACTCAGAATTCCTACATATAGGTAATGCGCAGTCTCATATTCATTGGTAAGACGTATATCTCGATATAGCCTCTGTAAACTTACACGCTATGAAGTATATTACTATTGTATTATGGTAACTACTTGTTATCTTAGATAGCATTATTATAACATCATAGGTTAGCATTTATTTTTCTTTACTCATCTAGTATTATAATGACTATGATTATCAGTTAAGTATTTCATTGGGATTCATAGATTGATTAGTTTAAATATAAATATCTAGGAGATGAATTAGTTGATGAATAAGCTCTATTATTTTAGATATCCGAGTGCTCGAGAACACAAACAAAGAATCATTATAGTTGGACACTTCGATATTGCGCAGTAATGAGAGATAGCGTCATACCACTTATCATTACTCGCGTTATACCTTGAACATTGTGGTAAAACACTTTCAGTAGGAGAGAAGTACCATCCTATCCAGCCAGTGTTTCGCCAGTCTTTAAATATCCTTTCTGTCCTCACATGTAAGTTGCTGCTTCTTTATACGGAAAAAGTGAACCGCAGCAGTAAAGAAAAAGAAAAATTTAAAAAAACATAAATTCGCGCACTATGCGTATGCGCACGAAAGTAGCGCGCAGTTTACAAATGAATTCACAAAAGCATAGTACTCTTTATTGGGTCCGTCCTCACACGTCCGCTACCAGTAAGTTTCAATGCTTCACAAGGCTAGACCTTCTTTGTCTCTTCCAAGTGAACGGTTGCGCAGGCAACCCTCACTAACACTTAGGAGCCTGAGTGAGTGTCCTTGCACCGGGCACAGTCTCACTTCTTACCACCCAGCATACTTGCGCGGTTGTTGTATGTGAATAGAGCAGCTTGAGAGAACATTAGCTAACATTTCATCCATACATTTAATGTTCTTAAATGAGAGCAGGAAGAGAATTTAACTGAGAAGATACTTTGGTTGACACAGCCTCCTCCTGTATCATACCTGCTTATTCCCGCAGCCCCACCTACCACGAGAGACCACTAACGTGTCATGCCCAGGCGTAACCCTCACGTAGTCAGCACCACCGGAATCTGCGCAACCCTGCTCTCGCAGTCCAGAGGACTTAGGCTGGCTTGCAACACTACAAAATCAGGTACAACAGTCAATCCATCA
Source organism: Penaeus vannamei (assembly GCF_003789085.1). NCBI lineage: Eukaryota > Metazoa > Arthropoda > Malacostraca > Decapoda > Penaeidae > Penaeus > Penaeus vannamei. The sequence continues at coordinate 147,280 of NW_020870883.1, read as the reverse complement.
TCACAGTATAGTGAAGTGTTCCCGGCTCTACACTGCGCGACTGTTGAGCGCTCTCGTATTACTGCGCTATCATA
>NW_020870883.1:132206-137206 GCF_003789085.1 Penaeus vannamei | reverse complement strand
TAATGACGGAATTCTGTCGTGTCACACTTAAATATACTGGATACATGTTTTCCAGAGTTTTGTTTTCCTATTGGACTTTGAAGTTTCGGTTGGCTTGGTGGTTGTTTAAGTGGAAGGTAAAGACGTGCTTTTCCAGGATTAGCATCTCATAGTGTGTTGAGAGAGATGTTAGTGCTTCTGTTAGTCTGTTTTCTATAGTTTCAAATGATACTGACTGTGTTGCAGTGTATAAGTTATTTGCATAGACGAATCTCCGGACGTTATAAAATAGGGGCTGGTCATTTGTGTAAATGTTAAATATCATGGGGGCAAGTACAGAACCCTGTGGCAGTCCATTCCTCTGAAGTCTCCATCGGCTTCTTTTGGAGTTCATTTCAACAAAGAATCTCCGGTTGTTTAGTAAGGGACTGCACAATCTTGACAACCACTGAGTTTTTGACTACAGTGAGGAGGAGAGCCTTGTGGTTGACAGTGTGATATGATGCGGTAAGATCAATAAGCTCGGCACCAATTTTAAGTTAATTTTCAAAGCCATCTATGAACTGCGTTAAGTACCTGGCCGCTGCAGGAGCGACCAGGTCTGAAACTCGCTTGGTCATGTGATAGTTGATAGATATCGGTCTGTAGTTCTTTGGGGACTGGATCTTTGTCCGGTTTTAAAAGTTTTTGTCTTTTTCCAGACTTTAGGTCCCTCAACTGTTGTGACACAGGTTTTAAGTAGTTTGGAGAGCCAGGCTGAAGGTGGGTTATATACTGATATCATTATCATTTTTGTCGTCTCGTTCTGTAGGGTTTCTAGCCCATCAGCAGAGAGATCACAGCAGTTCACGATGGCGGATGGATCTCTAATATAGATAGCCCTGCCATGGACAGGGCAAGAATGGGAGGCTACAAGGTGCATGCCAGGGATATACATTGGCTTTGAGCTGATGGGAGTTACTTGCAAACAATCTCTGCCTTTACGGATGACAGTCCTTCAGCTTTAAAGCTGATTATCCTAAGGGGAGGCATCTCCGAGGGCCGAGGGATTATTCTTTTACCACCCTGGGATTGTGTGGTGTATGTGTTGCAGCAGTTGGTTTCCTTTCGGATTCACAGGGGCACGACGTGAAGATCTGCGGCTTCCTCCCCCGCGCGCCACTCAGCGCCGAGGACCCGCTTGCATCAGCCTCGCCACAGGTGCTTCATACATCACGCGGCCTGTTGGTCTAGGGGTATGATTCTCGCTTCGGGTGCGAGAGGTCCCGGGTTCAATTCCCGGACAGGCCCTCCTTTAAGAAAAGGGAATAAGGAAAATGTTTGGTAAAGAAAGGGGATTTGGAGGGAGATGTTGAGTCTGTGTGGCGAAGGATGGGGAAGGTTTTTCGTGGTGTAATGATGTTTATCATTTAGTACAGGTTAATGCGTTCACGTAAATTTTCTGTGCATGGGAGTTTTATTGTCGCTTATCAACTTATCTTGATAAGTATATATGTATATATAGATAGATAGATATAGATACACATACACACACAAGATATATGTATATATGTATATATATATATATATATATATATATTATATATATATATATATATATATATATATATAGAGAGAGAGAGAAGAGAGAGAGAGAGAGAGAGAGAGAGAGAGAGTTAAAGAAAGACAGAGGGCAAAAAGAGGGATATATATATAAATATATATATATATATATATATATATATATATATGTGTGTGTGTGTGTGTGTGTGTGTGTGTGTGTGTGTGTGTGTGTGTGTGTGTGTATGTATGTATATATGTATACATACATATATATCTGTTTGTTTATAAACATATATATATATATATATATATACATATATACATATATATACATATACATATGAAATATATGTTTATACATATATATGCATATATAATATAATATATATATATATATATATATATATATATATATATTGTGTGTGTGGTGTGTGTGTGTGTGTGTGTGTGTGTGTGTGTGTGGTGTGTGTGGTGTGTGTGTGTGTATATAATATATATTTTTATAATATGGAATATGTATATATATACATAGATATGTAAGAATGTGTATACATATATAAATACATATATACATATATATGAGTGTATATATATATATATATATATATATATATATATATATATATACATATATATATATATAGAGAGAGGAAGAGGAAGGCGGACATATAAACAGACAAAGACAAACTGACAGCCAGACAGACAGACAAATAGACAGACAGAAAGAAGGAGAAGAAGTGACAGAGAATGAGGGAGAGATAAAGTGATAGAGAGGAAGGCAAACAGACAGATATATAGATTGATAGGTAAAAAGATAGAAATATAGATAGAGGGAGGGAGGAAGAGAAAAAGATACAGACAGATGGAGAGAGAGAGAGACAGATAGACAGACAGACAGAGAGAAAAACAGCGGGGAGAAAGAGAGGCAGAGCGAGAGATAGAGAGAGAGAGGGTAGGAGTAGGGAGAGAGAGGAAACCCTTAATTCCTACATACCTTATATATTGTCGTAGTGGTCTTGCAAGACTACAGCAGTATAGATGATCATCATAGAAATAACAGTGATAAAGATATTAATAATAAAATAACAATATTGGTAATCACGATAGATATAACAATGATAATAATGATAACAAAACTGATAATCATAGTAGAAATGACAATAATAACCGAAGTTATTCACTTCACCCTGGCGAGCGCGGGCCACCTGTCAGCCCGCGCGCCGCTCAGCGCCGAGGACCCGCTTGCATCAGCCTCGCCACAGGTGCTTCATACATCACGCGGCCTGTTGGTCTAGGGGTATGATTCTCGCTTCGGGTGCGAGAGGTCCCGGGTTCAATTCCCGGACAGGCCCTCCTTTAAGAAAAGGAAAGAAGGAAAAATGTTTGGTAAAGAAAGGGGATTTGGAGGGAGATGTTGAGTCTGTGTGGCGAAGGATGGGGAAGGTTTTTCGTGGTGTAATGATGAAATTCACTTAAAGTTAGATCATTTATGTACGGGGTAATGTGTTAAGGTAAATTCTCTGTTCATGGGAGTTATATATATATATATATATATATATATATATATATATATATATATTATATATATATATATATATATATATATATAATATATTATTATAATATATATATATATATATATAATATATATATATATAATATTATGTATGTATATATGTATATATGTATGTATATAAATATATATAGTTCAGTTCAGTTCAGTTAGATTTGCGAAGACTAGCTTTGCCTTTCTTCTAGGGTGGCCCGGCCAGTGTCAACTGTCAAGTTGACTCGTGTGTTTTCTTTGAACTGTATGCTTAGCGCGGAGGCTGGATTGCAAGCAAGCGATCCAGCTGCCACAGAGTAAGCAAGTGGCACACCCTTTTTACCAGCCCGGCGGCTGTGGTGGGAGGGTACTTGTATTAGAAATTGCGAGTGTTCACACTTATGTAAAATAATGTAACAGGGTGGCGTTCGGCTCGCCGCAATGCTTACATTCCCTGACAACCACGTCATCAAGGATTTGCAAAACGCACGGGTAACCTAGTCTTAATTTGTGCAGAATGACCAGTACCTCTTCTTTATTTGTAGGAAGGGCCAGAGGCTCATAGCCTGTGACATCTGAGTGCCACTTGGCTGAGAGCATGTTTGTTGTATTTGCTCGTCCACCGGAAAACAGCAACCATATGCTGGTATATATATATATATATATATATATATATATATATATATATATATATATATATATATATATATATATAAAGCACAAACACAGTAACGTGAACAAAAAAATGAAATTAGCCACAATGAGAAATTGAAAACATCGTAACGTTTTAAACTCTCCACGAGATCCTCTTCAGACAAAACCGAAATGGATACAAGGAGAGAATTTTGACAAGATCTGAATTTGATCGCAGGGGGACGGTCAAGGCCGAAGAGTCTGGGGCTTCAAGTTAAAATTGGGCAATTTTCTAATTAGGAGGCCTTCAAGCATTTTTCTCTCATACGAATTTGACGATTTATGAATTAATTTGGCGTCCTCCCATATCAAATGATGTCCTTCGTCACGGAAGTGAATAAAAAAGCTTTAGATTCTCTGGCGTATCTAACATCAATCATCTATGCTCTTTTTTTTCGAAAGCTCTACCAGTTTCGCCTATGTAAAATTTCGGGCAATCCTTACAAGGAATCGTGTAAATACCTGGAGAGGTATCAATAGCACCACTAAGTTATATTATGCCTAACCAAAGCATTACGCAACGTGTTCGGGTATGCAAAAACAATGGCAATGCCAGCTCCTTTAAACATACAACGAGGGACTGGTTGTACTGAATGATTAAGAGATTATTGGCACTGTCCTGTTTCGCATTACGGGAATGATTATAAAATTTCCATTTCGCAGAAGAATGTGCCTGAGTTAAGAAAAAAACAGGATATCCTAATTTCGAAAATGCCTAAAACATAACGTCGAGCTTACGAATGATCAATTCGTTATCGCAAATCCTATAAGCCCTCTGAAATATTGACGAGACAACTGATTTCTTAATTTACGACGGGTGATTCGAGAAATAATGAAGATAATTAACGATGTGGGTAGGTTTAAGATAAACAAAATTTAAGCGAGCCATTTACATTGGATAAAAGAACGTCGAGAAAATGTAATTTGCTTGAGTCTTCCCATTCTGCTTTAAAGTTAATAGTACGAGCGAGGTTAGTGAGTATGTTGAAAAAAATCACCGAAATCCAAACGGTTCCTTTGCCACATAGAAAAAATGTCATCAACATAGCGAAACCAAATCGTGTCCGGCGGGAGAATTGATGGAAGGAGTTTAGATTGAAACATTTCCATATATAAATTCGCAAGGACCGGACTGAGGCTACTTCCCATCGCGATACCATGAATTTGCTGATGGAATTCGCTATAAAAAAAGACATTTTTGGTGAAACACAAACGAATGAGATCGATAAAGTGATTGACC
>NW_020870883.1:117206-119706 GCF_003789085.1 Penaeus vannamei | reverse complement strand
GGACACAAGACGCCAGCATCCGGGAGCGAAGCAAGTCCAAACGGCTCGGCACGCCAGGGACCACAAGCCGTATCTGAAAGTAAACAAAACATTCAAAGAGCAGAAAGATGTGGCGATTCTCTAGATTCTCCTGCCTTGCCTGAGTTCTCCGACGATGGCGAGAAGAGGCTGTCGATGAAACTTTGGGGGTGGGTTGGCGTTATGGCAATGACGGTCGTCATGTCTGCGCACATCATCACTGCCATTTGCGCATACATCTGGCAACCTGCCATCACGTTGCTCAGTGTTGACAAAACTCCACAATCTTTCCCCCAAGTGACTGTCTGTCCTGATATGCCTTTCAAGTCTCAAGTTCTCGTCGAACATGGTATAAATACTTCAGATTATGGGTTTCTTTATGTTACACGAGATCGCATACTTCATAACCTGCTCCAGACTTTGCCAGGTGTATGGGCTAACAATACCGCAGGCGTGGAAGTCCTTTGGAAGGAAGCCGCAAGGGACGTTTGTGAAATTGTCGGCTCGTCAGTAAATTTTGATTGCTCGAAGGCGAAATCCAATGCCATCCTGACAACGAATAATATCTGTTATGCACTGACACCGTCTGATGTTACCGGCAAGATACTTACCCTGAGCATGACCTATGATGACCTTGCAGCAGAAGGGGAAATGTTGGCCTGGCCTTTATCGAGCTCTAAGAAAAAACTCTGGATTGCGATTCCAGAAAGGGGAGTTCAGCCTGTCCTCATTGCGAGGCATCAGACCTACGCCCATGAGTTTCGAGAAATAAGGAAATTCGGGACAGAGCTGATGCTGACAACACTGTCAGTGGAACGTGTTTTGCCTTGCCAGCCCCTGCCATACCGCCGCACCCCATGCCTCCACCAATGTCAGCTGGAAATGGCTGCCAGAGAAGTGGGTTGTACTTTGCCATACATCGCTGTGGCCAACCTTCCTGCATGCCGCACACAAGAACAGTATCGCAACAGTATTAAATATGTAGTGGAAACACAAAGTCATCCTTTTACAACACTAAACATCACAGCTACGTGTAATAGTCGCTGTCCCAAAGAGTGCCAGACGCAGTATTACCACATAACTCAGATGCAGGAAACCGAGCAGCAAAACGACTTGTCTCTTAGATTCTCATCAGATTACAAGCTGAACGTAAAGGAATACTATTCTCAGTCGTTTACCAAATTACTGTGCGAATTAGGTGGCATAATCGGCCTGTACGTGGGATGGTCGGTTATGGACGGAGGAGAAGTTTTAATCACAGTTATAAAGGCATTACATATAAGAATCAGTCGAGGCTTCGAACGCCGTATCATGGGACTGGTGAAGCCGAGTCTCATCATCTCGTGTTTGCTGCTGGCCTTCGTGTTGTGGACGGAGCGTCTTTACGAGTACGTGTGGGCTCACCCCTATTACACCAGCTACGAAATACGAGCCATTCGTTCTCGTAATTTCCCGTCTCTGACTGTGTGCAGATGGCCTCCTTTCAACTTGTCGAAACTCGTGGATCTTGGGCTTCAGTACGACATTCAAGAGAACTGCAGAGACTACGGGCGCTTTTATAGGTGCTCGGATGGCACTACTGCAGTGTTGGGACTACCAGGTTTGTGGTCGAAGCCACTGGATGATGTTTGGGAAGCGTCTGCCTGGCACCTGTCTGACTTGGTGACAGGTTATGAACTTGACGGAAAGTTCTTTAATATAACGTAAGCATTCCTTTCGTTAAGTTTAAAATGCATGATTCAGTTTATTGATTTATACTGATACGACTAAAATTGATTAATGTCCATACGTGAAAGTAAGCTAAGAGGTAGTTTTACTATAATAGATTAAGTAGAATGTGCTGTTTCTTTATTACATAATATAGAATATGAAGATAAACAAATGAATGGTAAAATCCTGCATTGCTATATTTCGTATTCCATGCTAGACGATATAGGTAGGACACAAAGTTTTTTTTTTCATATTTTAGAACTTGATAAAAGTTCTTAATGTTCCATCAAAAAAGGCTATGATAATTAGCTAGCTGGTATCTGCATCTTTCAGTCCGCAAGGGAGGCAAGCTTTTTTCATAGCTTGATACCCAAAGTCATTCTACAACAAATTCAGATCTTTGACACATGCTTTTGGCATTAACAGTACAAATACACATATGATCTGACATCCCAGTCTTGCTGCACGAAATGGGATTCTCTCTCTCGGCGCAATTTTATTTAAAAAAATATCGGAGGGCTTCCTAGCTGAATACTTTTGATGTATATGACCTAAACATCAGTTGATCATATAATTCACAGTTAGACAAATAACTAAGTGGGACGCCTGATGCCATTCTTTCCACTGTAAAAGGAACGAAGTTGCTGACGGACGATGGCGTGCGGTGACCACGGAGCAAAACCGGTGCTTCACATTCACCCCGGACGATGCAGGAGGCCTCACGTCCTACGCCGTAATCCTCGACACCGCCTACAGGGGAGAGAAACGCCCT
>NW_020870883.1:107206-112206 GCF_003789085.1 Penaeus vannamei | reverse complement strand
AGGAAGCCAGTGACTAGGCCTCTTTGACCTCTCGGGTTTACTTCGTTTGGCGCGCAAAAGGCCTAAATACTATTAGTTTATTACTCTCTTAAAAAGATGTAATAATGTATTTAGTTTTTATCCCTCTTAATGTTAGTATTAATGCATTTTAGCTGTCTGAATTTAATGAAAACCGAAAAAAATTGGAAAAACGAAACATAAGTGTAAGGATTTCAGATATGGAATTATATACCAGTATTTGTATATATGCATATCTATCTATCTCTCTATATGTCCATCTTTCTATCTATATGTATATGTGTATATATATAGATAGATATAGATGTTTGTGTATATATAGAGAGATAATGTGTGTGTATATGTATATATAGCTATAGGTAGATAGATATGTATGTGAATATTTAGGTAGATAGTGCGTATATATATGTATATATATAGGTATAGATATAGATAGAAAGATATGGATTTGTATATAGAGAGAAACAAACAGATATTTATGTATACACACACAAACACACACACGCGCATACACACATATATATGTATATATATATATATATATATATATATATATATATATATATATGTATATGTATATATATATATATGTATGTATGTGTATATATATTATATATATATATTATATATATATATATATTATATATATATAATATATATGTGTGTGTGTGTGTGTGTGTGTGTGTGTGTGTGTGTGTGTGTGTGTGTGTGTGTGTGTGTTATATACATTATATATATATATATATATATATATATATATATATATATATATATATATATATATATATATATATATATATATATATAGGTAGGTAGGTATATATACACATATACATATATACACATCTATCTGTCTATCTATCTATTTATTTATCTTTCTAACTATATATATATATATATATATATATATATATATATATATATGTGTGTGTGTGTGTGTGTGTGTGTGTGTGTGTGTGTGTGTGTGTGTGTGTGTGTGTGTGTGTGTGTGTGTGTGTGTGTGTGTGTGTGTGTGTGTGTGTGTGTGTGTGTGTGTGTGTGTGTGTGTGTGTGTGTGTGTGTGTGTGTGTGTGTGTGTGTGTGTGTGTGTGTGTGTGTGTGTACATTTGCAATCTGCAATCACCTTAAAATAGATTACCCTTAAACAATTTTCTTTGATTATTTTTAAGCGGGTAAACTAGGGTAAATTCTTGTATCACGAAAACAAATAATGTCGCTCATAAAAAATGTCTTTGTTTGTTCTAGTTTGTGGTAAAGTAAACATGGGAATCACATATGGAAATAAGGTCTTTTTTTTACACCATTTTTTTGAAATTAAGAATTACAGCTCCGGAAAACAGAAGTTTATTATCCGGAGAGCAGATGAATCTCCGAAGAATTATGCAACAGACTACGGGATAAAAACGCAGGTTTCGCATCCTTCTGAAATCCATTGCCACCATACTTGACATTGGCAAGGATAGTTTTTTTTCACATTGACTTTTGCTACCATCCTGCGTTGTGATTGGCTAAAAGATGTGTTTTTTTAAGAGGGTAAAATCGGGTAAATTCTATACTGAAAACATTATTTAAGCAGGTTCCGCGTCCTACGAAAATGGGCTATTATCAATACCCGTAGCTTTTTCCTTCATATTTTCCTTGAATATCATCCTGCGTTGTGGTTGGCCATCGTCCGATACCTTTTTACTTGCTTTAATGAGAAGGCAAAGGATAAATGTTTTTCACATGATACTTTTGCCTAAAAGAAATGTGAGGTTCTACATTTGCTATATCGTATAGTTAAGGAAACAAGAAATTTGTATGCATTATTCCTATGCATTAATTCGCTCTTATTTCACTATTTTCCGTATTTTTTCTGTATAACCTTGTTTAAGCACTGCGGAAAAATACCCGAAGATTCCGCAGCCAAGTCTGGATTCTCAAGCTGTCTCACATCATGCTTTTAGGGAAGCACATTCCAGTAACAACTTTGAGTAAAAAAAATAAATAACAGAACATTCTTGACGTATTACAAAAATCTAAAAGGTAGTCATAGCATACCAGAAAGGCTCCAGGTTTAATCAGATTTATGAAAAATACATTTATAGGAATATAAACCTTTCTCAACTAATCTACAAGAAATTGAAATAATGCCTTGCCTTACTGAACGCTTTTAGATTTCGATTAAAAAGGTCATTTTGATGCCGAATAAAATGTAGTAAAATAGATGAATAAATGGTCACGCATAGTCTCTCCCGAATAACTTCAGAACTACGCGAAAACTAAAGGGAAAGCTTAAAAGAACGACTAACTTTCCGGATACCTCTGGATTCCAGAAACGGCATATCCCCCACAACAACACGCACAGTCGGTAATACACGTGTGGGTCTGTAGGAGGGCAATAAGCGTATGACTGAGAAAGGTATGTTATTTAGAGTATTGAAATTAATGAAGATGATGTTTGATGAAATTAATGAAGATGATATTTGAGAATAAACGATAATGTCTGACAATGCTTTGCTTTCCTGATTAATGGTATTTTGTTATCAGTTAAGAAATGCATTGAGAATGTTAAGTAGTATGCCTACAGGATAAAGGTATTTAAACTAAAATTCTGCACAGAATGCAAATGAATCATCATAAGATTTATGGATGGACTGTGAAAGCATATGAGAGAACTCCACTTCAAATGCTGCTGCACAATATGTAAATTTACGATGTATTTGACCTGTCACTTGTCTCACAAAGGCCCATAGCTCTACACACTACCACCAGAAACCAACATCTAGAACAACCTACAAGTACCAGATTTCATTAATTTTCTATATTACGTCCGCATAACCGATATCAACGATTTTGGTATTGTTGGATTCCTCTCACTCTCCACATTGCAAATATATAGTTTTTATCGTGCAGAAACCCCACCGTTAGCGACAAACTTGGCCCCGATAGCAGGGGAGGGCATGAAAGGTTCCAGGGAAAATGCAGGTTAAATAGCACTAATAATATAATGCACAATGAAAATAACCATGGTTATTCACATAACTTTCCATTGCAGGGGGCTGCTGACCCCCAAACCCTGCCGAAGAAACAAAGCCTCCACCACATATTCCTGGCAGGCTAGAGCGTTACACAATCATCGACGATGTCGGAGCAGCGGGCGTAATATTACAATTACCTCGTAAGATTCCCACTGAATCAGCATATTAACCTTGGCATAGTCAGCATTGTATATAGAGACGATTGTAGTATTATCAGGATGAACAGGGTGGCCCGCCCTCGTTGGCGGGTTTTGCGCCTCTTTCGATGTTACACCGATGGCCTAAAGGTTGAGTTTCCCGTCCTCTGGAATAACGACATCCGTATTCGCGTTAAAAAGTCAGTCATAGCCGCTGCGATGGCCAAGTGTGGAGGGTGCTCATATTCGGAGACGGATTTTCTGCGCGAAATTGCAGACGCACCCTGCTTCCTTCACATTCTGCGGCAAAGGAGCACCCTCCTTACTAAATAGCGGCATAAATCAATTAGGTTAGTACCTTAAAAACCCTAGGTTATTGAAGGTTGTCGGATTGTATAGAGTGAGAGGAATCCAACGATACCAAAATCGTCGATATCGGTTATGCGGACGTATATAGAAAATTACTCAGATTTCCAGGAAAATGGGTGATTTTCAGAATAGTTGCATATCAACAATTAATATGGATGTATTCCCCTTGCCTTCTACAATTCATACATGTAGGAATTGCAGTGTGAAAATTCCCATGTACCACACAAACTTGGCCTCAATGATAAGGAAGGGCATAAGGGATCTAAGGGAAATTGTAGGGTATAATATGAAGGAAAACATGCTCTTTGCTGTGATACACCCAGGAGGTTTATTACCTAATAAGAAACCAGTCCAAGCTTTATCTTTCTAGGATATATATGCAGATTGTTTGTTGACTTTTATGCCGCTATACCAGTAGGCGCTGAGATAACCACATTTGGTGTGCACAGGGCTATTGACGTGGACAAGCAGAACGTAACAAAATCATATATAGTTTTATTTTCCAGAATTTAAAATTGAATGCATTTTATGCTTTTCATCACTCCTTCCAACCCAAAATATTGATGTACCACAGAAAATTAACACAAGATTTGTTATGACCTAGTCAACCTATCTCCAGAAATCTAAATCTTGTGCATGTGTAGGATATGTTGTAATAGACCAAAAACCAAAAAACTTACCAAAGACTCTTGATGAATAGATACAGGGAAGTGAAAGATATTTATGATAGGGGCAATTATACACAATGAATGAAGAATTACTGGCCTGGACTTTAATCTATTTGCTGGTTGTTGGTAAACTTATCCATTCCACAGCTAAGTTATTTAACATGATCTAGGGTAATTTTGCCTGAGAGAGCAATGCCTTCCTCCGCCCTTCTACCCTCAGCCTTGTTGAGGTCAGGTACTCCTTCAGCTACATTCATGGAAGTATCTCCACTCCTTCCAACTTATATTTTAGCATGCTTTCTTCAAACCATATACATGAAAAATAAAAGCTTTCAGGAACTTCCTCTCAGTGACAGATAATGAAAGAATTGTGCAAGATGCCGCCTTAATGATACAACTTGAGTTTTGAGTTGTAATCTGTTAGATTTTAAAATTTTGCAGGTAATTTGATCATCCTAGCCTGTTTCCTTTTTAGAATATCATTAAAGTATGGTAAAAAAAAATTTTGCAACCTTCAAATTTTACATTGACAGTGATGTAATGCCATAGTTCTATGGTTCATGTTTTTGATACTTTTAGAAATATATTGATTTGACTGTGAAGAGGAGTGGAAGTCAGTGGCACCATTGGCACCAAGTTATTGTCTGTTATTAGTATCCAGGCATCTTATCTTGCATGCCAAATGTGTTTGATATCCTATCTGTGGAATCCTGTAGCATAGTAACAGAATCCTCTTTTCCTTCTTTCCAGTAACCCTAGAATTCCTCTATTAGTAAATTTGTAAGAAT
>NW_020870883.1:92206-94706 GCF_003789085.1 Penaeus vannamei | reverse complement strand
TGTAGCTCTTAGTGAATTCCTGTATTAAAAATAATGACTCAGACTATTTTTTTCAGTTGTGCATGTCTAATTTACAAGACAGAAGAGGAAGCAGAAGATGCTTTTGTTGCATCCGATAATGTCATGGTTAAAGGTGTAAAGTTGACAGTTCTCTATCTGTCAACCCGAAAGGCTGAAGAGCTGGGAAGGACTAAGGATAAATCTAAGGATAAGAGGAATAAGAAGAAGAAGGCATGGAAGGTATGAACTTCAGATGATTTATAGGGTTGCAATAAAGAAAATGAAAATCATATTTTCTCTCAAAGGTATATGAAACCATGCACTATGTGGCAGAACAAGTAATTGTTGATGTTGCAAAGCTACCCTGCTTTTTAACATGATTAGATAATTCATTTATTACTTTTCAGAAATCTATGATGGCAAGGAAGAAGCAGATGGAATCAGAATGAAAGTTCCGAGAAGAACGAGTAATTAGGAAACTGTTGTTTTTTCCTCTTTCCTTTCCTTGTTGATGTATGGTGCAGAAGTATAATGTAATGTTTTCCAAAATAAAATATAAAAAGAGAATTATTATTTTCCCTTCATAATATTATTTTACAGCACAGACTTCTCCCCTCCCCCTCTTTTTCTTCTTTGTCTCCCTTCTTCTCACAGTGCTACAAGTTTGACAAATCTCAATCTTGTAAGCAAATTTTCAATTTAGTCATCTATAACTTAAAGATGGTAATTGGAAACTAGAAAAGAAAAATATGATTAAGTATTAATTGCATTTTTACAACCAGAAATCAAAACAAAAATGCAAATGACGCAACAATTAGTAATTAACTTGAATATTGACCAAAGGATTGCTTCATCAAACATCATGCCTTTGCTGCCACATGCCATGCTATACAGATCCCTATTATTGTGCATCATGTTAGGCACTTGTCGCTTCTTCAAATCCTGTGGACGGGGGTGTCAATTCACACTTCAGAGGGTGGGCAAGTAAAGTCAGGGAGGCCCCTGACTAAATGCATTGTACTGGAAGCACTACATTGGAGCCACTAAGAAAACTCAGTGTTTATGAGTGGTCTCATACAGTTTGCATTCTTCTAGCTAAAGTGAACTGGCACATTTAATTATAAGATATATAACTAAGAAAATTTATGTCTTAATATGTGAAGCTTAATTACATTAGTAGGTTTATACATGGAATACTGCTGGTTAATTTGCCCAATTTCAATCATAAACTTACCAGGCCCCTCAACAGCCCTGACACATCTTGACACTGTACAGGTTGAAGACTTAAAAGTATGCAACTTTTGTATCTGGTTTCAAAGAGAACACTTATCCACCAGTTTAGCCAATTCCTTTCCATAGTGACAGCAATATCCTATCAATGTGGTATAAAACTCATTTCAGGGAGTCTTATTGACAACTGATGTGAAGTGTAAGCAACTATTTTCATGCAAGGTACCATGTTTTTTACATAAAGGCAATAAGACCTGTTATTTTTTCATGCAAAATATTTTTGACAACTTTTTAAAAATTATGGAAATGTTTCCAACCATAGCATGATGCAATCAAAAGACAAACTAAACCATGAAGAGCTTTAGATGTAATTATGTATATAAACCTTTTTGTTTGTGTGTGTGTGAAGAGATATATTAGCTAATATAAAGTCAGTGGTGCTGTCTCTTGTGTCCTATGTTTATTTTATCCAAACCACATGAGTGCAATTCAGTACCTTCAAAATTAGGCTAATTCAGCTTTCTACGAAAACGTTTCACCCCAGGCACCATTCCTTGGCGTATGCCACTTCTCGATGATATATTTACAGTTTCATAGTTATTGGGCTTGTATATGAGACATACTGCCCCCTCAAAAGTATATATATGGGTACCGATTTACTTCACTGCATTGCGCCAAGTATATGAGACAGCACAAGAATTAGTTGATGCTCTTTAATTGCCCATATCAGGGTGGAATGTTTCCATGAGCCATTTAGTAATGTCTTGTGAAGAGGAAATTTGCTGCCCCCCGTTTCTTGCTGATAAATCAGTGGAACTCTTCCGGCTCCGGAGGGGTCTCGCTGGATCCGCCAGCCACGCTGTTGGGCAAGCTATTGGGGTCGGATGCAGACTCTACTTCCAGATTACAGATTCCTAAAAGGACACAACATGTGATCATAACGAATTAAGATTTATAAGCGTAAAGCCTGTAGGTATATATTTCAAGCTTATGTTTTTCTAACTAAGTTTTACGATAAGTAGCAACTGCAACTGGATCTCTAAAGGCCTGACATAAAATCCTGCTGCCTTTTCAAATGGGATTAAAGATAATTTTTGAATCACTTCAAGGCTTGTGTGGTATGGTGGAGAATCCATATAGAGACCCGCAGAGTTATCTAGAACATAGTAAAACATTTAACTGCCCCTGGCACGGGGTTCTGCTTTAAATGTTTTAGAACAAAGATTTGACACAACCTGTTCATTGCTTTGACTTTCAATATTAGTTTTAA
>NW_020870883.1:42500-47500 GCF_003789085.1 Penaeus vannamei | reverse complement strand
AAGCAGGTATGGACTAAGGTTATTTTTATTTGGTAACTAATGGAAAATAAAGTAGATTTTCAAAAATGAGGTTCAAGTCAGTGTAATAGACAGTAGCACGTCATCATTATTAGAAATCTACTATAGAGACCTACTGGATCTTGTTTGTTTACCCTTTCTTGACTTTTGAAGAGTTTATTACTATTAGTTTTGTTAATATGATAAACATAATGTCTGTAATAATAATAGTAGCAATCCTGATGATGATATATATTTTTTGATCTCCCTGAAAATTCAAGGACTGGGGCAATCATACAGAGCTAGATAGTCCTACCATTTGACCTCCTGTTGACTACTTGCTTGTGGTGCTAATCATATGTGAATAAGATCAGCAAAACAAAACCACAGTGCACAGGGCATTTACCCAATGTCAGTGGTTAATGGTCATGATTCTTACATTTTCTGTTATTAATCAATTTATGACTTTTCAGAATACTAAGGAGAACGACAAAGATGGAAAGGACAATGCTGAGAAAGAGAACAAAAAAGAAGTAGAGGAAAGTGCTAAGCAAGCCAACAAAGGAGACTCACCTGAATTGGCCAAGCAAGCCAAGAAAGGAGAATTGGCTAAGCAAGCCAACAATGAATCGGCCAAGCAAATTGTAAAATCAAATGGTGATAGTTCCAAGAAAAAGAAAACTCAGGGTAAAAAGAAATAGATATTGGATAATTGATATTATGTTTGGGAAATAAAAGTGATATGAAATGAAAACATTTACATCCTTCTATACTTTTATTGGGCAAAGAAGAAAGACACCCACTCACTCTCATTCTTACTCATTTGCTCTTGCTCTCTCTCTCTCTCTTTCTCTTACCCCCTCCCCCCTCAATGGATTTCTTACTCTCTCCTCCTGCCACTCTGTCTCTTACTTACCTCCTCCCTCCTCAATCTTTTTCTTACCCTCCTTCCCTCTGTTCCTCCCCCATTCTCTTTTTTGCTATCCAATCTCTCCCTCTTAGTTTCTTGCCCTTCTTTCCCGTAGTTTTCATGCCTTCCCTTTCCTCCCCCTCCCTCCCTTACTTGCTTGTTTTTCTTCACCTGGGCATCAAAAGGGGTAACCCCCTCCCCCCAAAAAAGGCCACAATTTACTTGGGTCAGAGTATAGCTGAAAAATGCAACAAAAAATAAGTTTTTTTTTTTTTTTTTCTAAATGTTTTTGCTGTGCTTGCTTACCCAACCGAGACGCCCCCCCCCCCCCTCAAGAAATAACAAAGGTTGGCCATTTCTTCTCTTCCTCTTTCTTGTCCCCCCCCCCCCTCTCTCTATCACCTTCCTCTCCCTTCTTTTCCTCCTCTTTATCTCCCTCCCTCTTTCTGAATGACAACCACATCTTGATTCCTCGGAGCAAGAGATATACAGATAGAAACATATAAATATATATATAATAATATTATATAATATAAATATAAATATAAATATATAATATAAATATAAACGTTATATGAAAGATATAAACTGATGAGTCCCTTTAGGGTATTTGTTCCGATTATGACAATACCAATACCGATGGTATCATATCAAGCCCTATTACTCCTACATGTAGGAACTTTACCGTGGACCTTACCCATACCCAACAAACTTGGGCCCCATTTGTAGGGGAGGATATGAAGGATATCAGGGAAATTGTGGGATGAAGGGCAATTAGATCACAGCTATTATAAATAAGTCTTAAAAGTAGGAGGGAAAGAACACACGGAGTGAGACTAGAGATTAGGAAGGGGAGGATCCAACAAAGGAAGCTGTGACAAAAGGGAGTCATATCTATCCATGAGGGAGCAGAAGGGATAAAGGAGAAGGAATGGGTAAGGATGCAGATGGAGCATGGGGGAGGGGGTGTAAGGTGCATAGGTAATGGGAGGAAAGAAATTGGAGGGTGGATAGGGGTCATTAGAAAGTTGACTGTCCAAGTTTCTGAGAGTTGGTTGGGGAGATCTGAGAAACAAAGGTCTTGTGTAGGGGAGACAAGGAGACAGACATATAAGGTGCAAATGAAGTAGGTGGAGGGAAGGAATTGAATTATATTGAATGGAACATTTAGTTCGTCTGATGTGATGAGTAGTGACAAGGAGGGTGGTTAGGCATTGGGGAAGTAATAGAGATTGGAGTGTCTGGATTTATGCAAAAGAATTTGTCTAGGAGAGGGAAGGGGTAGCAGTGGGAACGTGAGGAGTGGGAGGAAGAGATACTGGGGAAGAGTACAAGTTTGAGTCTGAAAACCCACCACCTCCCTCAAACTTGTAGATAGGGTACCCCTCCATAAAATACATAATGGGAGTCACCACCACAATTAGCACAGATGTATGATTGCTCGGAGTAGTTTGAACGACCAGGCAGTATCTTGTGGAGCGACAGTGTTTGGCACCAGGATAAGACACCAAAATTTCAGACATTGACAGGGGAGGGATTAATATTAATATTATTAGGGGAAAGGGCAGAAATATCCTCCACTCTAAACATTATAGTGGATGTTGTGTTTACGGAAAGTAATTTTGGCAACAATAACCTGTAGGGGCAATAGCGTAGCATTGTGCTGATACTGCATCATAGTCAATAAGGCAGGCGAGCACAGTAACCAATCCATGTACACGGCAATTTATTGGGAAACAGGCTTGTCAGTGAAGTCATTCAGGGTAGATTTGCTTGAGCTTGGGACACAGTTGTAAATGTGACAGAGTGAAAACGATTGCAATGGCTGTGGAAGGTAACTTTGTTTACTTATTTTTGGAGACATTGTTAAAAGAGGAGGGTGTTGTCAATAGAAAGGGCTGTAGGGGGGCAACGGGGATCACAAAAAATTGCCCCAACTTAGCTGGGCTAAAAAGTACTAAAAAGCTTTGTAGATATAGAAGCCGTAGAAGGATGAGAACAGGAGGAAGAAGCGCTGAAATGTAGTACTGTGATGATGAGTAATTTATTTATTCTTTTATTTAGTTATATTCCATTTGTTACCATAACTATTCTTGGTGCAACAGGCTGTCCGTTTCATTTTCCTTCTAAGATAGCCCCTGTGTGCAAGGAATGGCCAGGGTTTCCATCCACTGACAATGTGTGGGCATTGAATGCAGGTCAACAAAATTGTTAGATGAGGCCACTACCACTGCACCACACAGCACATAATAAAGGAGGAGGGGATAGAATATAAAGAAGACTATGAGGGATGAGGAGGAATGGAAGATGGGAAAGAGGAATATTTTCTGAAGGTTGAGTAATACTTGGAATGGACAGCAATCAACAGGTATTGAGGTAGTAATAGTTGTAGATGTACTAAGAGTTGTGATCAAAGGAAAGCAAGGGCTCAGGTGACTGGAAAAGTTAACCCAGTGCCGACAGGTATAAAACTTTGGAAAGTAGACATAATGGGATTGTTGGCGCGCATCGGCAGTTTTCCGTTTACGCCTGGCTAGTTCGGTAGTTTGTGAAAGACATTTGGCACCTAAAAACTTTTATTTTTCTATAATTAATAGAAATATTATAATTTTGAAGGTTTACCTTCGTAGTAGGTGCTATTGCCTAAAATCTTTACCAAATAAATGAAGCCTCTACTATCGGAGAAAAACAAAATCCATCCGACGAATCAATGGTGCGGGAATGGGCATTTGATGCCATCTGTTTTTTGGTCCACAACAGCCATGGCATGTACGTACATGCCACCCATTGGCTAGTGGTTAAGGTCTGTGGGGATAAGAGGGCAAGTCTCAATGCCCATAGTTAGGGATACAAAATCTTTACTGACAGCCTGAAGTATGTGGCAAAATGGTTCACCCTTCTGGGTCTCCATGCAGGATAAGGGTTAGACAACTAAATGGGCTGCGGCTGGTGTGCGGGCAGAGTCCGTGCCAGCCCCGCGCGCCAATTTTGTAGCCGACTGGAATCTTTTATTTTCGGCTTCAAAATATACCGGCGTTAATGTGTTAACTGAACAAGGGGAAAATAAGTATAAAATAACCCCAAATCTATTTATTAGAAAACATTTCACATTTCTTTATCATTAATTTCCTCTCTGTCTTTGTCTGCCTCTGTGGTTTAAATAATTTTCAATCTGCTTTTATATTTTTTCTCACAAAAATTACGATAGTATATGATCAATGTCAACCTTTTTTGCCTTGAATTTTCCCTGAAAGAAAATGAGACATCTGTTAGTCATAGACAATGTCCAGAAATAGGTAGTGAATACCGTTTAGTTATGCTGTACAAACTTCAGTCATTGCAATTCTATTCAATTACACTATCACACCCAAAAATTGACAAGCTTATGTTAATACCTTCTTTGGTTTTAAATGTGGTCTTCCCTTTCCTTTGTCACACTTGCGGTAAAGGACAGTAAGCTTAACGCCGTCAATCTCAACGTTTTCCGCACATCGGAAGGCCTCCTCAGCATCCTCTTTTGTTTTGTAGATCAAATTTGCAAAACTGAAAAAGAGTATTTTTACTATTAGTACCAAATACTGCCAAAATAGCAATTATGCAATATGAATATAAAGATATGGCAAATAATAATAATAATCATTTTAAGAATAACAATAAGGAAATTGATCAATTCTATTGTACAAGTTATACTTAAAACTTTTTCTGAGTAATGTATTTCTTTGAATCAGTGATCCTTGTCATACATTCCTACATACAATGGATCCATCAAAATTGCATCAAGAGAGAGAGAAAGAGAGAGAGAGAGAGAGAGAGAGAAGAGAGAGAGAAGAAGAGAGAGAGAGAGAGAGAGAGGGAGAGAGTGAGTAGTAGAGTGAGAGAGAGAGAGTTGAGTGAGAGTGAGAGAGAGATGAGAGAGAGAGTAGAGGGAGAGAGAGAGAGAGAGAGAGAGGAGAGAGAGAGAGAGAGAGAGAGGAGAGAGAGGAGAGAGAGAGAGAGGAGAGTGGATGAGAGAGAGATGAGAGAGAGAGTTGAGAGAGAGTTTGAGTGGAGAGTGAGATGTGAAGAGATGAGTTAGTGGGAGAGTGGAGAGAGA
>NW_020870883.1:32500-37500 GCF_003789085.1 Penaeus vannamei | reverse complement strand
AGCAGAACTGATACAGCACGCATGCTTCTTGTTAAAATAGTTTTGGGAGTAGTAGTGGAAGTGAGCCAAAACTAGGCTGCTATTAAACATTAGAAGCGTAGACAGAGAAAGAACTCTAGAAAAAAGAGGAAGAGAGAAGAGATATGTAAGGAGGCAGTGGTGGATGGAAGGGATAAGTTGAACTCTGTAGGAGCAGGGACAGACTGGTTAGACTGGGGAAGTAAATTCAATGCCATTACTGAACTAAGCTACATTAGACTCAACATTGCATGTATTAATATCAATGAATCCTATATAAAGACAACTTGGGCCTGTTCATACATAGACAGTACAGTCTAACTTTTTAATAAAATAATTAAAAACTGGGATGGTGGTTACACTAAAGTATGATCGTCTAGCAGTAAACTTTGCACTTCAATGTTCAAAGTAACTTATATTTTTCTAGGATAAATATTTCTCTTTTTTTATATAAAATGAAGCAATGATGAGTTGGGAGTATGTGCTTGAATCTGAAGATTGTGAGGACGTGGATAAATTGGAAAAGAGGCCGATGTGCACCAGGTAAATATTCTTATAAAGAATTTATACACCAGTTTAGATTGTCCAAAGGACCTACATTACTGGGAAAAACAAACAAACAAAAACATCACCAAAGGACCTACATTACTGGGTAAAACAAACAAACAAACAAAAACATCACAGGCTTCCAAATTCAAACAGCAACAAAGATATGTGAAAGATTGAAAATTTATTAATTTGAATAATGACTTACTTAACTATGAGAATGAGGCTTTGATATCATAATGAAAAAATTAACAAATGCAGAAGAAAATTAACAACAAAATACTCACGACCCACTAAATCTGAGATGCTGGGCACTTTCAAAAATTGGAGGCGGATCCTTGTAGTAAGTCTTCTTGAAGTTCTTCATCATGACATAGAGACATCTTTTAAAATCCTCATCCCTTCTTGTCTCATATATACTCAACAGGTCTCCATCTAGAGTCATCTGAGAAGAACAAACAAACCCAGACTGTTATACTGCACACAGCTGTTGTGAATAATTCATTTTTATCTCTTCTGTGGAAACTATTTCACATGTACATGCAACCATGTATTGTACAGGAATAGTGAAGTATTCCTTGTCATTACCATTTATTAGAATAAAAATATAAAATATAATTTTTATCTTATTATCAACCAAGATAATAACAAAGAATTCCTTAGAAGTTTTTCATTATTATTCTTTTGTTAAGATTTAGGCTGGCCACACAAAGTCAGCTGTTTATAAACAAACACAAGTATGGCCGAGCAGCTAACATCAAAAGTTGGGACATTTTCTTCACTTGTCTTACAAGAGCAATACATAGCTAGAAGTGAAATGTCCTCACCAGCTTTTATCGAAGATCTTAGATTTGAAAATGTCAGTGCTAGATATCCTAATGATTGCTGCAGAGGTGTGGATGAAAAGAAGACTACAGACCCCCTGTACAAGATAGGCACCAAATTGTCCTTCAACACTCCGCATTCCTCACTGATGGGTGGTATGTAGGAGCCTGACATTTTTGGTAATGAGGCTAAAAAGAGGCTTTAAGCTTACTTATGAGGCCATTTTCTACACAATGGCCACAGCTAGGGCCAAACAAGTGAACAGTTGTTAGGCACACACAACTTATAACAGGCTTGACCACACATGACTTGATAGGACAGTTAGCCATGATATGCACACATTGGCACCTGCTGCGAGTGTATTTTCATCCCCATGCCAATGGAAAATGCTATAACTGTCATGAAATATTTTGGTTTGGTACCAGGTACAGCTCTAGCCACTGAGACTTGCTCTTGCACTAGAGGCGAGTTTGCTGGGCCAGCTTGATATCACTCAGGGATAAAGGAATCAAAGTTTTCATATCATATAATGAATTAAGATCATTAATTTTATCTAATACCAGCACAAATTTTTTTCTCATCTAATTTGTTGGATACAATAATGCTAGCCTTATTCAAACATTCTACAAAAATGCTTGTTTTAAATCAGTAGCTAAAGCTATGTGATCTGTCATGTAGTTTTTTTCTTTTTTATTATCCATGCTTTATATAGATTTGGGCTGGCCACATGTAGTCAGCTGTTTATAAATCATAACACATTTTAAATGTTTGAGCAAAATTGCCTTTTTCTGATATATTACTTGAAATGATGTGATTCTATATAAAGGTATCTTGGTTATTCATCAAAGAATATTATGATTCTTTTCCTTTTATAGAATACCTACTTTTTGAGTTTTTTGAAGTGTACCTAAATATTCCAGTAAACTGCTCTTAGTAGCCTAAGGAACAGAATTTTGTTTGTCTAATGTTTAACAGAAACAAGATTAGCCATCTTTTCTTTAATTCTACATTAATTCATTATCAATATCTTTTTCTAGTATTGTTTAACTATTCTTCTATACCTGTATATTCTACTACTTTATACTATGAAAATATATAAAATCTATATTTCGCATCTATAAGGGTTTATTCTCTGATAAGCATTTCACCATGCATTAACGCACATTATCATTAAGTAAATTTGGATATAATGTCTATGAACTTAGCTGACTGCAAGGATGTTACTTGAGGCAGTGCATGTACACCACAAGAGTATCGTCTTTTCAACTCACCTTCTCATCTGGAACATCTAGCTTTGCTTTCTTTGCTTCATTTGCATCGTCCTCAGGGTTCTCTGTAGCAGCTTTCCTCTTCTTAGACCTCCTCCTCCTGGGCTTTTTCTTCTTTGCTGGAGCAGTATTTTCGTCCTTCTTCTCTACATCAGATTTCTTCTTCTTCTTCCCCCTTATCTTCTTTCTCTTTTTTTCATTTTCAGGTGATACCTTATTCTCTCCTGAAGCATCTACAGTCTCTTCCTGGACTCCTATCATTTCTGAGGCACCATTTTTCTCTTCTACAGCTACTAACTTGGCCTCCTCTTTCTTCTTTGCCTTTACTTCATTAGCTGGAGCATCTGCTTTCTTCTCGACTTCCACTGGCTTTAAAGGGGCTTCATTCTTCTCTACAGAAGGTTCCTTCTTTTCTACTGATACTAAGTCGGCTTTTTTCTTCTTTCCCCTTGCCTTCTTCCTACCTCCATTTTGAAGAGATCCCTTCTCTCCTGGAGCTGCTGCAGCCTTCTTGAGGACTGCCATTCTCTTTACTGTGGGTACAGTAGGTTTCTTTTTCCTTTAAATTTCCACTGCTGTCTTAATAGCTTACTGCTACACAATTTCAAGTAGCTGTCGGGAAAAAATACAACATTAATAACAGACGTACATCTAGAATATTATATTGCTCTGTTTATCACAAATTTCCTAGCGTCTCTTTCATCTTAACTACTAAATAGAGAACACAATTCTGTAATTTAAAGACATTCTCAATATCATTTATTAATTCTCATTAACAAATGAATTAAGTCCAATCAGTAGTTTTGAAGAAATCAGCAATAAAGTGAAACTGGCTCTAAGTCCTAGTGAAAAACATGTGAGAAGCCTTGATTGATGTTTCAACTGAGACTGACAGATGCTCTGAGTCTGATAAGGTATTAACTGAGATTTACAAGATCTGCTTGATTTTTTTTGGAAAAAATGTGTATGTGTGTGTGTGTGTGTGGGGGGGGTGCGTGTATGCGTGTGTGTGTGAGGGAGGGGGTGCGTGTATGCCTGTGTGTGTGAGAATTGCATGTATTATATAAATATCTGACAAACCAATAAAGAAAATATTTGTAATATTTATTTAGAAGAGACTGGCCTGTATTTTATACTACCTGATCTTAAAAAAAAAAATTTCTCATATCTGATATTTCTTATTATAATCATACAATGACATGAATACATGGGTAGTAGTATGTATTAACCAAACTGGCTACAAAATCCATGTTTTATGACAGTTTTTAAAAAAATATTAATTTAGATTTCGGGTCAATCTGGCACCCAATATGCTCCACTACAATTTTTTTTTCAGCATCGGTAATAATATATAGTACCTAGTTCAAAGCCAAATGCTGCAAAAAAAAATTGCGAATGTCATACTGTAATTTAAAGAATAGGTAATGCATAATCAAAACAGGGGATTTTCACATTAATTCTAAAACTGCATTACCAGTATGAAGGGCATGGTATAAACAAGTGTATGAAATGGTTACCTTGACATTAACTAAGACACTTTTCACCTATGGCATAAGGTGCGCAAATCGAAAATTAAGGATACACGACAGAGAAGAGAGAAGATCAACCCATCTTTTTCTAAGTCCCTCGCCTTATTTTCATCACGAATGTTTACAATACTCTGACCACTTAACTTATTCCTGCAATGTTTCAACTTGTGAAGACAATTATTTTGTAAATTTCAATGTCTGATTTTCCCAATTCATGTACTTTGGGTATTCCTTTATTTTTAAGAAACTTTATCTATGGGCTTTGATAGTATTACACTATTCTTCACGAAAAACCTAATGTGCATTTGTGCTTTCCACCAGGATTTTCAAGCAAATGCACATTAGGTAAAGAATTACTTTAAAAAATTTAAATGTAAAATAAAAAAAATAAAAATAAAAATAAAAGAATTCATAAAATACATGAATTAGGAAAATCAGAAGTTGAAAATTTACCAAATCCTCCACGTATTCACGGCAAGAGAGAGCGTCAGACCAACATGCAGGAGTGAATGATGGCGAGTCAATGCCACAGTCACTCCTGCTACGAATACATGGAAGATTCTTTGTTTACTATTATATAGGTTGGGGGTGGTCACCAGAATGTACAGTATTTTTCTTTCGCGTGGAATATTACATTTTTTCAATGCCGAGTAAGTCTGACGCTCTCTCCTGCTGTGAACACGTGGAGGATTCTTTGTTTTCCTGTGTGGGGGTTGGGGGTGGCATGGTGGCATTAGACAATATAGTGACTTAATCGGTACTGTGCTTACTGCAGTGGAAAATTTGGTCAGTATTCCCTCAGCAATTGTGTTAA
>NW_020870883.1:25000-27500 GCF_003789085.1 Penaeus vannamei | reverse complement strand
AACCTTCTTCATTTTCTTTCATTGTTACTATCGAGTATCAGAAAACGGTTTCGGAGGAATTTGTAACTCCCGGTAACTTAACTCACAATTCTCGTTGATTGTTTTATGCCAGATCTCATTATACAGATTAATCATCTTTTTAGTCACAATCACCTGTGTACTATCCAAATATGCGTATTCATTAAAGTGTTTTTTTTGTTTTGATTGTATTTGTAACTGTTTTTTCGTAAAAAAAAGAAGAAAAAAAGAACGATTTTGTAAGTGTCTCCTTTGCCATGTGATAACTATAACTGTGAAACTGTTTGGCATCAAGGTCCTTATAAGATAAACTTATATAGACCGTTAAATAGACCAAGGCACTTCTTGTCTGGCATGGTGTCCAGCAATAACAGAAGGGTTCCAGAACGTTTCATGCCGCTAGGAGGCTTTTAAAAGTTTCGACTTTTCGCCTCTCAAATAAGCAAAAGTATCTATAGATGTTTCCACACGTCACGACACGTCGGCTGCATATTAAAAACGGCACGGAGAAACGCCGGGGATGGTGTGGAAAGTACTTTGTAGTTTATGGATGCGTTCAAATCGGTGGCGACACTAGTTGTCTCATGTGCATAGTACTGTTCACAAGTGACCTTGTCGTGTCTCTCTGGATTGCACTGCGTTGGATCGGGGATGACTCGTTGAAAAGTCGATACGTCTGAAGGCGGTTTTACACGCTTAGAACCCGATGGCTAAGGTTAACACGGATACTAGGCGACTGAACATGCTGGCATATTGGTTACTATGTGGTTGCTATATCGAGGCGACTGGCCATGTTGAATGTTATATAGACTTGGTTTGTTTACTTTTGCCGCTCAGAGATTTAAGTATCTACTCAACCTGTACGAAATCATCATCCAATTAAAATATTCGATGAAGGCAAAACAAGAAAATTTGTCCAGGTAGCAAGGTCTTGAAAAGTAAGGTCAGCTCACTTCAGCCTTCAACGCAGCTAAGACGTGCGTGTGTAGGGGGGGGGGGGGTAGTGGACAATATAACGACCGGTGGCATTTTCAGGTATAACGAGCGAGAAAACTCACATGAGAGGCTAATATTCCCGTTACAGACAATAAGGTCTGTGGTTGTAGCCTGATATTTTTTTTCTATATCTGTTTGAAAATTCATTGTTAGAAAAACAACATCGTTTAACTTCAGAGAGAGAGAGAGAGAGAGAGAGAGAGAGAGAAATATTTGTGTTAATTTATCGTTATATATATACATATACATATATCTCTATCTATATCTCTATATATGCATGCATGTATCTATATACATACTCTACATCAACACTTTCAACCAGAGTCCCCGCCCACATGTCCAGACAAGTTCCAAGAGGTGGGCGGAGTCTGCCTGCACCTTGCAAGTTCCAGGCAAGTGTCGTGGGAGGAGGCGCGCCTGTACTGCCAGCGCCTCGGGGGAGACCTGGTCCACGGCCTCTGGAACGCGGAGGTCGGCCAGAGCTTCGTGCGGAATACGTGTAAGTCTTTTTATGTGTATTTGTATACATGTGTATGCATATATATTGTATATGTATATATGTATGCATATACGAGTACACGCACACACACACATATATGTGTGTGTGAGTGTGTGTGTGCAGACTGGCAGACAGATAAACGGAGAAACGCAGAGAAAGAGATAGATAGATAGAGAGAGAGAGAGAGACAGAACTAGAGAGAGAGAGAGAGAGAGAGAGAGAGAGAGAGAGAGAGAGAGAGAGAGAGAGAGAGAGAGAGAGAGAGAGAGAGAAGAGAGAGAAGAGAGAGAGAGAGAAGAGAGAGAGAGAGAGAAGAGAGAGAGAGAGAGAGAGAGAGAGAGAGAGAGAGAGAGAGAGAGAGAGAGAGAGAGACAGAGAGAGAGAGAGAGAGAGAGAGAGAGAGAGAGAGAGAGAGGAAGAGAGAGAGAGAGACAGAGAGAGAGAGAGAGAGAGAGAGAGAGAGAGAGAGAGAGACAGAGAGAGAGAGAGAGAGAGAGAGAAGAAGAAAGAGAGAGAGAAGAGAGGAGAGAAAAGAAATAGAATAGAATAGACATAGATAGATAGAGAAAGAGAAAAAGAGAGAGACGCGTAAAACGAAATAGAAATAGAATAGAAATAATGTAAATGAAGCAACATAAACAAGCGCGTTTCTCCCCAAAGCTCCCGCCGGGGACTCCATCGTGTGGGTGGGAGGCCATGACCAGGGCGCCGAGGGCCGGTGGGCGTGGCTATCGGGTGACCCTATTCCACGATCTTCGACCTTATGGGGCAGTTTCCTGTTGTGAGTTATTGTTGTGATGATTTTTTTCCCCCGGGGTTGTTACTGTTATGTTTTCTTTTTTCCTTGGTGTTGTTAATTTATCTAATCTGTATCCCCGTTCTCGTAGTTTCATCGTTTTGTTGACTGGCTGTAATATATAGTGCAGTTTTCATCTCTCTCTCTCTCTCTCTCTCTCTCTCTCTCTCTCTTTCTCTCTCTCTCTCTCT
>NW_020870883.1:0-5000 GCF_003789085.1 Penaeus vannamei | reverse complement strand
AAAGAGAAAATGGAGAAGGAGAAAAAGAAAAGAGGAAAGGAAGAGAAAATTAAAGAATATGAATACAGAAGAAACACGAGAAAGAATGAAGAAAAATAAGAGTGAATATGAAAATAACAGTTTAGAAAAAAAGAGAAAATAGAAGAAAAAATATAAGATAAAGAAGGGTATGAAGAAGGAGAATAAGGAAGAAGAGAAAGAGGAAATGAAGAAGAAGACAATGAGGAAGAAGAAGAGGAAGAAGATGCAGAAGAAAGGAAAAACGAAAATGAAAAAAATAAAACCTAAAAATAAAAATAAAAAGAAAAGAAAAGAGACGAGAGAGAGAGAGAAAAAAAGAGATTATAAAAAACAAGAGAAAGATGAACAAAACAAATAGAACAAGCCAAATACAAGAAATAAAACAAACAAACAAACAAAAGGCAAAGAAGAATGGAAAAAATGGAAAATTATATATATAAAAAATAAGAAAAAGTAAGAACGGAGAGAATAGGAAACCATATAAAAAATAAGAAAAATATGTAAGCTGAAAAAAGATAAACAGGAGGAGGAAAAAAAGTAAAACAGGAAAAATCAACAAAAAGGAAAATAAGAAATAAAGGAAAATAACGAAAATAGTTAAGGGAAAAATCAATAACGAAAGTAAAGAACAAACGAATAAATAAACTGAGTTTTATAGTTATTATTAACAGTATTATTACTATAATTATTTTTGTTATCATCATCATTATCATCATTATTCATATTGTTATCTTTATTGTTGTTATTATTATCATTATTATCCCTATCATCATTACTACTACTGCTACTACTACTACTATTATCATTATCATTATCATCATCATTATCATCATTATCATTATTTTCATTATTATTATCATTATTACGAATTAACATTATCATCATTATCATTGCTGTTATTAACATTATCATCATTATCATTGCTGTTATTAACATTAGCATCATTATGAATTACCATTATCATTCTTATGATTGCTATCATTATTATTATCATCATTAACTCAGCGATGGGGCTTTTGGGTTCATGCATGGCACGTACCATTACTCTCCTCTTGTTACGTGCACGGTCTTCTCAGCCCCACTGGAGTGCATGCCCAGTGTTTCGTCTCTCGCCAGTGCATGTTTCATAACTTGTGTCTGTTCTTTACTCTCTCAACAGTGCATGATATCTTTAAAAATCCGGCCCTGGTATGTGCATGACAACTTCAGCCTCCCGTGTCTGAGTGTCTGCATGATGCTATTGGTCCCTTCGGAGTTCATGTTGGGTACTCTTAGGTATTTTGCAATTGCATGGTTTGTACCTACAGACCTGTAAGTACAAATCGTGCAAGTGGTACGAATGTGATGCCACGTTCCTCCAGTGCAGGCGGGATCCTTTCAGTACTTTCCATGATGTATGCATACTTGTAATTATTACTATATTATGATAATGATTATAATGATAATAGTTTTGTCATTATTGTTATAATTATTATCATTATCTTCACCATTGTTATCCTCATTATTGTTATTATTACTATTACTATTATTATCATTATTATTAGTAGTAGTATTAGTATTATTATTGTCATTGTTATCATTAATGTTATTATTATTATTATTATTATTATCATTATTATTATTACTATCATAATTATTATCATTATTATCATTATTATTATTCTTACTATCATTATCATCATTATTATTATCATTATTACCATCACTGCCATTACCATTGTCTTTAATTGTTATTAGCATCATTATTATCGTTATTATCATTATTGTTAATGTTATTATTATTATCATTATTATTACTATTATTAGCATTATCCTTATCATTATCATCCTTATTGTCTTTATTATTGAGATCATTATCCTTATTATTATCATTATTATCATTATTATTATTATTATTATTATTATTATTATTATTATTATTATTATTATTATTATTATTATTATTATTATTATTATTATTATTATTATTATCATTATTATTATTATTATTATTCCTATTATCATTATCAGTATCATCATTCTTATTCTTGATTGCTATTATTTATGTTATTGATATTATCATCATCATTATTAGGCTTATTATTTCTATCAATATCATTGCTATTATTTTGTCACTGTTTTTATATTTTTATTGCTACCATTATTATTATCATCATTATCATCATCATTCACATAAATCATTATTGTTATTATTCTGATCATAATCATTAGCAGTGCTGTCATTATCCCTATCATCATTATCTTGACCATCATCTTGATTAACATCACACCGTTATCCTCTTCCTCCTCATCATCATCCTCATTATCAACATTATTTCAATTTCATGTATAAAATTTTACATTAGGTGAGTAAAAAGTGATATAGAAAAAGTGTGCAAATGATATATCATATCGTAGAATTTCTTTAATTTTATAGTTATTTTGATTTCATAAATTCTGCAAATGATAAATGCAAAGGTATATTACATTTGAAAAAAATGGACTAATATCAAAGAGATTTTATTTGGTCGTTGCATAATGGAAATAACCATTATAATCTATATACGAATATAAAACCGACTTATAAACAAATAGATATTAACAACCTAGATATTTCCTTCCTATAAATACACCACTTTAAACATCCTCCATCCATACTTATAAATCATCATTATTACTCATCAACAAATATCAACCCGTTACATAATAAGTCAAATGTATATTCATATTTTTTTCTCTCAGTATACATACGTGTCTGTAGGAACGGTGGAATGTTTCCTGAAAGTTCTGTGGCCGGCACTTCCCGCCTGTGTTTGTTCATTCAGCGATCGCGGGCACAAACATACTGTCTCCTTTAATTTACACACACATACATACACGCAGACGCTTCACACAGATGCTCAGAGACGGATACTTTCCCACAGACAAACTCACATACACGGAAACATATACAGATACTTAGATAGATGTATGAAAAAAAAAAATATATGGAAATATATGGATTTATATATAACCCGTAAATACGTACATCTCCCCTTCTCTCTCTTTCTCATTCTCTCTCTCTCTTACTTTCTTTTCCTTTCCTTCCCTCTCTCTTTCTATCTTTCTCTCAGTCTCTGTTTTTGTTTCTCTCTCTCTCCCTCTTCCTCCCTCCCTCCTTCGCTCCCTCTCATACCTCTCTTTTTTTCTACACACACACACACACATATATATATATACGTATACATATAGACATATATACACACATGCAGATGTACATGTATATATATATATTAATATATATATATATATATATATATATATATATATATATATATATATATATATATATATATATATATATATACCCACATATATATACACAAATAGATTTCAAACAAATAAGCATAAAACCACAAATCCTCCTTCCCAGACACAAACGCACACACACGTTCGCAAGTTTTTTTAGAGTTGAGAAAATCGATGGACGAATCAATGCGAGCCACACCAATAAAAAAGAAAAAATAACAGGAAAGAGGAGGCAATAAATAAAGAGACAAATCCATATTTTATAGACTTTATTTTCGTTTTTGATGTAAACTATAAGTGAATGTATGGTGGAAAATGGCTCACGAGCTCGCGTGTACACATAAATTCATAAATATATATATACATACGCACATATATACGTACGTGCATGGGCAAAGAAATACATACAAACACACATACATGCATTTATACATACAATGCATATGTGCATTTATGCATTCATACGCACATATTCATACAAACGTACATGCATTCATACAAACGTACATGCATTCATACACACACACACACAGACACACACACACACACACAAACACTCACATACACACACGCTCACACACACACAAACCCTTACAAACACACACATCATTCTCAATGCAGACGCAAAACACAGGTATTCACAGCAGCCATGAGCCACTCGGCCGCCCAACCAAACCCATTTTTGAGTTCATTGCGACAGCGTGGGCGTCAGAGGCCGAGGGAAGTGGAAGCGACTGTAGCGGTAGCGGCGATGGCAACTGTAGCGGTGGCGGGGAAGGCAGCTGTAGCGGTTGTGACTGTAGCGGTAGCGGTGGCAGTTGGAGCGGTAGCGGGAAGTGGCGAAGGCGGTTGTGGCGGCAGCGGCGGCAGCGGCGCGGCGGCGGTGGAGCGGGAGCGGGAGAGAGCGAGCAAGTTCGGCGTCCACTTCGGAGTGCTCCATCGATCTCGGGCGCGTGTGGCGGGCTGGCTGCCGGGGCGCGATAATCACCATATCCAACCGACACGTACGGACGCACACACGTACGCACACGAACATGTACATACACATACTTTCTCTCTCTCTTTCTTCCTTTCTGTCTGTTTGTTTTTGGTTGTGCGTCCGTCTGTATGTTCGTCTGTCTGACTCTTCTCTCTCTCTCTCTCTCTCTCTCTCTCTCTCTCTCTCTCTCTCTCTCTCTCTCTCTCCTCTCCTCTCTCTCTCTACTCTCTCTCTCTCTCTCTCTCCCTCTCTCTCTCTCTCTCTCTCTCTCTCTCTCCTCTCTCTCTCTCTCTCTCTCTCTCTCTCTCTCTCTCTCTCTCTCTCTCCTCTCTCTCTCTCTCTGTCTCTCTCTCTCTGTCTCTGTCTCTGTCTCTCCCTCTCTCAGTCTCTCTCATCTCTCTCTCTCTCTCTCTCCTCTCTCTCTCTCTTCTCTCTCTCCTCTTCTCTCTCTCCTCTCTCTCTCTCTTCTTCTCTCTGTCTCTGTCTCTCTGTCTGTCTGTCTGTCTCTGTCTCTCTCTCTCTCTCTCTCTCTCCTCTCTCCTCTCTCTCTCTCTTCTCTCTCTTCTCTCTCTCTCTCTCTCTCTCTGTCTCTAGTTCTCTTTCTCTCTCTCTCTCTCTCTCTCTCTCCTCTCTCTCCTCTCTCTGTTTCTGTCTCTCTCTCTGTCTCTGTCTCTCTCTCTCTCTCTCTCTCTCTCTCTCTCTCTCTCTCTCTTCTCTCTCTTCTCTCTCTTCT
>NW_020870882.1:362716-375711 GCF_003789085.1 Penaeus vannamei | reverse complement strand
ACTTTTAATTGGTTCATTGGTGACTTAGTACTTGTGGAGACATCTATATGTAAAACAATTATCAAATTAAACACACAGTGGGCATAGCATGTTCCCTGGTGGCTTGGGGTTAAGTTTAAAACAAAATACAGGAATTTAGGTATAGCATTCCCCAATCTATAGCAACACTTAGAAAAATGAAAACTTAAAAAAAAGTCTAATCATGGTTCCACAGGGTGCTGATTATTGGTAAATATAAATATTTCTAACATGAAACACATTCATGGATCAGAAAATCTGTACGGTATGGCCACACTAGGTTAGGGCATACTTAAGATGATATTCTTGTAGATGACAAAAAGTAATAGTGGTTGGTACCAGAAATAATTTGCAGACACGAATGGTAATGCCACAAATCAAGAAAATTTTTATTTCCTAATGAAAGGAATACTGTCTCTCTCAGCCAGTAAAAGAGGCTTTCTTGCAGGTGGATGCTTTCTATTGGTGACAAATAAATTAAAAATATTGACAAAACATAGAAATAAAGCAAAGCAATGACAATGATACAGATAATGTGAGCCTTACTTTAGCTAACATGACCTACCTCCTATCCCTTTAACCTACTACTGTCTACTTCCTCCCTCTACTTCCCCTCTCTGTGGTAATGTGTTGCCATTCATTCTGTAGAATACCAAGAAAACATACAAAGTAGAAATATCTTGAGAACAGGTACAGTATGAAATGCCCAACAAGCCTTTTCTAGTTCTAAGTAAAGTTCATATTTCATCTACAGTGCTGCACTTCCAATGGCCTTGAAACCAGGTACCCTGCGGTTTCTGGGTTAAATATGACAACATCTCTGGCACTATTTTCCTTGTTTCTGAGACATCATATGGCACACATAACTAGGCTACATGGCTCCTATATTATTGAATTTGTGCATATGGGATTTCACATCTTTCACTTCCTACAAAACAAATTTCATAAAAAAGCATTGACACAAAGAAAAATAATTTGGGCTGCAGCTTCCTCCTTGTAAACTTAACCAAGACCTAGTCCATTCAGATAGGGTTGCACCTGCCAGGCTCAGCCCTGGTCCCTGAACTAAAAGAAAATAATGGACTGTGTACCATCACAATCAGAATCTGCATAAAAAATCCTCAAGATCAGACTTCCATCGTTCTCCAGACAGTATACCTAGACCTTGCCAGTAGGGAGATAGTCCCTAGATCAAGTCTCCTTTTCGGGTCAGATAAGGAATACAGCTAGAACCAGCCCAGCCTCCTGTATAAGTTACAGTACAATGACACAACTCAGTTTGGTGTGTAAGCTAGCCTCAAAATATTGTTTATGATGTTATAACTGTATAATGTCACAAAAAAAATCTAAGATGATTAGGGTCTATAGATTAAAGCCTGCAAAATATATATAGCTATAGTGGATCTGGGCAAAGAATGCTCTAGTTTGGCTCCCAATTTCAGAGGAGAGAGGAGAGGAGGGAGAGGAGAGGAGAGCGGGAGGAGGAGTAGGATGAGGAGAGGAGAAGGAAGAGTAGAGGATGAGGAAGTGACGTCGGCGAGGAGAAGTGACAGATACACGACATTGCGCAGTGAAGCAGGCAATGACGAACGGAGGGAGAAGTAGAAAGATAGATAGAAGCGAAAGAGAGTATAACAGAGCAGTCGGAGGGCAATACGAGGCGGCACGTACACACACACTCGAGCCACAGCAGGACAGCACGAGCAGAGACACAGCAGCGACAGCACGCAACGAACGGCGACAAGCGCACGGCAGCGCACTGGACGAAGCACGGGACACAGCAGAGCGAAGCAAAGCAGACGCACAAGCACACACGACACGAGACACGAGGAGAGAAGCACGGAAGAGCAGAGAGCAGCGACGGAGCAGAACACACACGAGCACAGAGAGCGAGAGCAGCGAACACAGCAACGAGCACACGAACAAGACCACATCACACTCACTCTGATGGTAGCGGGTCAAGATGCAGGTTACGTGCGAGGAGCGTATGGACGTAGTAAGATGATGCATGTATGAGCGCGATGGAGCTGTAGTAATAGATGAATGAGGAGTAGGCGAGCGCTGTGTATAGAATAGCTGATGATGCAGGACGTAGTGTATAAGACGTTCTTCTGAACTGTATATAGATTAATATGATTAGCTTTCTTTATGCTACTTTGTTTCTTTTAAATGTAGTTACAGTTTTCATTTGTATATACTAAGGAGTATCGCTCCCAATCAGGATAATGTACATTGTAATAATAATGATATATCTCTTCTGTTTCTACATGAAGTATTTATTCTGTGTAGATCAATGTCGGTCTCATAGACTTCCCTCTTTTCGACTTAAATATTCGTTTTTTTTAAAGCCAACTTTTGCCTTTTTACTTTTAAAGTCTTTTCAGTCCCATTTTATTGTCCTTTTTTAGGCTTATTTTTCTTTTTTTAACTTTCTTTCTAGACTATTTTCTTTAAGATTTCTATGTCTTTTTTTTAAGTTCCTTCTTTCCAGATTTTTCTTCTTTTTTTCTTTCTTTTCTTTTCTTCCTTTCTTTCTTTCTGATCGAGAATCTTGGATCGAGGATCTAAGGAGTCCTTACCCAGGTCCTACGAGAGGCAATCTGTATATTTTTTTCAGGGTACATACGGACGAAATTACCCTTGCAGTCCAAGCCAGGATCACCATTAAGGGGTGGCATTCTTGGCCATCACGAGTAAGGGTTCTTATGGAATTGAAAATATTATTCTTAGGACTTTCAGTGATGAAGTTGAATTGTTTTATTGTGTTGCCGTTCGATATATTGAGAACAGGTTGCTGATAATCGTGGTTTAGATTCTGTTAATGATTAAAGTGATGGTGGCGATAACGGAAAGTTCAAAGCGATTTATTAGTTTAATTATGAATGATTTCGTGGGACCACCCACGGTTTGAATAATGTTTTGAATAGCTACGAGTTTATATCTCATTAATCATAATGATACCAATATGTGTTTGTGTGTGTGTGTGTGTGTAAGATATGGGACATACAGCCTTTAAATCAATATATCTGGACTGCACTTCTCGCCTTAAAAAAGGTTTCTTATTTAGTGTGTCCATCAAAATAAAAAAAAATCATACCACATTCCTCCTCAGAACTCAAACAAAAATAAAATGATATGGGCCATACAGTATTGAAATAAAATGATTTGGTTGGACTGCACTTCTCGTCTCAAAAAAAAAAAAAAAAAAAAAAAAAATCTGGGGTGACTGATCGAATCTCAGCGGTCAAGTCCCTATCCGGGTCACACTTTTTCGAGAGCTGTCAAGTTGGCCTGGGAATCGGTGGATAAGAAGCCCGGGAAGTTTGAGATAAATGCAAGTTATTGGTAAGACGAATGGAATTAGTAGGGCGAATATTGATACTCTTGGTCGTTATAATGATAATGATGGTAAAGGTGTAAAAAAGATTGATAATGGTAGTGATGATCGTAATGATACTCAGGATTAATATTGATGGTGATTAGAATGACGTTTTTGGAATGGGATCTATACTCATTGTCTATGGTAATGAAAATGGTAATTACTGTAATAATGCGAATACAGTTTTTTTCCTAGAAGAATAGTTGTAATGATAATGATAATGATAATAGAGATGTGAATAACGATAATATATATAATAAAGATAACAACAACAATAATAATAATAATGATAACAATGATGATGATAATAATAATAACAATGATAATGATGATGATGATAATAATAATGATATTGATAATAATGACAATAACAGTCGTGATGGTGCTGAAAAACAATAGAAACAAAAATAGCAGAGATAATAAAGAGCTACGTATAACATTTCTACGAAAAGCCTGTGTCTACTACAGCTCCCCTATTTATCAAAACTACCAAAAATGTTTCTAGCAAGTTGTAGAGCACCCCGGGCCGTGGAGACAACACTAAAAGCAGAAAGTTTCGGATAAAAGGGGAGAGAAAAAGGTGCAATTTCGAACCACGTTAAGACCTGAAAGAACAGATAGAAGAAAAGGAGGGAAAAGAAAGAAAGTAGAAGAAGAAAAAAAAAAAAAAACGAACCAACATAGAAGAAAAGGAGGGAAAGGAAAGAAAGAAGAAGAAAAAAAAACATAGATAGAAGAAAAGGAGGGAAAAGAAAGAAAGAAAAACGGACCAACAATAGGAAAAAGCTGATCGTTAAAGAAACAGAAACTGGTCGCAACAGTTATTACTTCAAGAAGGGTTGTTTGGGTCGTTAAGAGGATCTGTTCGGGAGCGTGTGTGGAGACTTGGGTTTCCTTTGCAAAGTACGAGGTTCTATTTGCCAACAGATCGTAGTTAATGGAAAAATAGAAAGAATCGTGCAAGATCTCTGTGTATTTAGGGGGGGGGATATATATTTTTTGAGTTCTCGTTAAAAAGAAGGCTGATTTAGTTCAAGGTCAGCAGTAAGTAGAACCACAAACACATTTCGAGAGTCTAGGATCATGGCCACCCCCCTGAAAGAAAGTATTTAAGTGTCTGATATGACGAAGATGACCTTGAAGAGAAAACAGTTCCAAATATGTATGAGTGCGTGCGTGTGTTATATTATATATTTATATATATAATATAACACACACACACACACACACACACACACACACACACACACAACACACACACACACACACACAACACACACACACACACACACACACACACACACACACACACACACACACACACACACACACACAGAGGGAGAGGAGAAGGAGGGAGGGGAGAGGGGAGGGAGGGAGGGGGGGAGAGAGGGAGAGGGAGGGGGTATTTGGGTAGAGACGGGGAGGGAGGGAGAGGAGAGGGTAGATGGGTAGAGGGGGTAAGGAGGGAGGAGGGAGGGGGAGGGAGAGGGTAGAGGAGGGTGAGGAGAGAGAGAAGGAAGGAGAGAGAGAGAGAAGTGAAGAGAGAAAAGAGAGAGAGTAAAGAGAAAAAAGGCAAGCCCATCTACAAGTAGATATATGTACAATACCTGCACACACAAGGCACTTACATACGAGTGTGTAAAGTCCGCTCGGAAAGCCATTTACTAATGAACGAATTCTCTCTCATTTTCGAGAGTTTTTAGCGATAATGAGATCAGCTGTTCCTAACCGTATTCCCGACTCTGTGATATTTATCCGAATATTTCCTAAGCAAATGTACATAGCTCAGAGAAGCTTAATTAATTTAATATGTGCCTACTACTTCACTTAAGTGGTTAGGCCTATTTGCTGATTTTTTGAAAGCATAGAAAGAGAGAGGGAGTGTGTGCGTGCGTGCGTGCGCGTACGAACGCATGTTCACGGGTTTCCGTTTCTCTTTCTGTTTATTTTATTTTCTAGTCTTGATTTATTTATGAATTATTATTATCATTTATTATTATTATTGTTATTGTTATGATCATCATCATCATCATTATTATTATTATTATTATTATTATTATTATTATTTGTGTGTGTGCGTGTGCGTGTGCGTGTGTGTGGTGTGTGTGTGTGTGTGTGTGTGTGTGTGGTGTGTGTGTTTTGTTGTGTGTGTGTGTGTGCGTGTATGTGTGTATGCGCGTGTGCCAGCCTATACGCGCGCGCCCGTGAATACCCTCCCCTGATAACGAATGAAATTAGCCCTATATACATACCCCCCCCAGCGCTACCCAAGCCCCTCCTAAGGCGCAGTAACCGTCCACGCGCCACGCCTAATGGGCTCAGCTGGACAGAGTGGCGACCGAAATCAGCACCGGAAGAGGTCGTCGGGCTGAGCTGCCGTCGGGTCGGAGTCGGCAGTCTTTTGCAGCGGAAAATGGAGCGACCGGGCCTGAACGGGGAATTGGGGTCGGGTGCCATTTTTTTATTTATTTTTTATTGGGTGTATGTGTCATTATCAGTGGTTTTGTTATTGCTATTTGTGTTATTTTTATGATTGGTACTATTAGTGTTTTTATTTTATTTATTTGTTATAATTGTTATTATTGTTATTATTTTATTATTTTTATTATCATTATTGTTATTATTATTATTATTATTATTATTATTATTATTATTATTATTATTATTATTATTATTATTACCATCACAATTATTAATATCATTACTACTACTGCTATTCCTACTGTTATTACTACTACTACTACTATTATTATACATGTTATCAATATTAAAATTTTTTTTTTTTTATTGTTATCATTTTGCATCGTTCTCCTTTGGTTATTTTCCGCGGAACGAAGCGGTACGCAGTTGGCAAATAGAACGAATGCGAAAATAACGAAGGTCAAATTCACACTCAAAAGTCGCGGTTTGACGACGCATGAAACTATTTTCGGGTATTGATCTTAATAATAAATGATAATGGGAGGGCATGGTAATGCGATGCCAGAGATAATGCTGATAATGGTGTCAATGATGGTAATTTTGTCGGGATTGCCAGAATGATGTTGGTGCGGGATTAGAAGGTCGAGGGCATTTATATGTGTGCGAATAGGATATTGCAGAATTATGCAGATGGTGCTGATGCTATCGCGTTTATTTTTAAAAATGATTTTGAGTGTGTGTGTGTGTGTGTGTGTGTGTGTGGGTGTGTGTGGTGTGTGTGTGTGTGTGCGTTTGCGGGTGTGTATTCGTGTGCGTGTGCGTCTGTGTATGTCTGTCTGTCTGTGTTTGTGTGTGAACGTGCAGCATTATTCAAATAAATCTGCATGAGAAAATCTAAAGAAAGTAGGCCATAGCATAACCCTATATGCCTTGTAAAAATGAAAAGCCACACCTTTGAGTAAGAATTATGAATGCGAGTGAATAATAGTGCAAAAAGATGCAAAACCGAAACATATCTTGCATTTTTTTTTTTTTTCCTTTTTTTTCCTTTTCCTTTCCTTCTGTGTACAGTCCATTGTTTTTTTTTTCTTCGGCCACAACATTTATCTACCTATCTATTTTTTCCAAACTTACTCTTATCACATACCCATATACAGGGCATAGCTAAATAAATTATACTGATAACAGTCTCCCCCCCTCCACACACAGCTTCTTATCACCCCCCCCAGACTCCGGTCCCCAGCCGAGTTCAGACCCCGTTGTAAAGACCTTGCAAATCGTCTTCACCCTCTTTATGATTGATCTCGACAGGGCTTCGCTTACCGAGAGGTGGGGGCGGGGGGGGGGGGGTATTTAAAGGGGTCGGTGAGGAGTGAGGGAGACGTGAGGGAAAGGACGGATAAAGAGAGTGATGGAGAGACGAGGGAGAGGATGAAAGAAGGAGAGGCATGAGGGTGGGGGGGCAGGGAAGAGGGAGAGTGAGGGAGAGACTTGAGGTTGGGGGTGGGGTGGGGGCAGGAAAGAGGGAGAGTGAGGGAGAAGTGTGAGGGGAAAGGGGAAAAAAGCAGAGTGAAGGAGATGATGAGGGAGAGGTGTGAGGGAGGGGGGAAAGCAGGAAAGAGGGAGAGTGAAGGAGAGGCGTGAGGAGGGAGCAAAAGTGAGAGAAGGTTGAGAGAAAAGATGGGGTTTGAAGGGGGAAGGGGTGGGTGCTTCACGCGCAGGGTGCAGTAGCCTAGATAGTGTTAAGTGCTTGCAGCTGCCACAACTGGCTAGCCTAGTGCGAAAAGGGGAGCAGCTCTACATAAGCCTCCCCCTGCTAGTTCACAGCCTCTCCATCATCGAGACCTGCAGTGCCTCCTCGTGGCCTCCCATGGAAACTGGGTAACTTGCGGTCCCAGGCTAAACTGTGGGGGATCTCGGAGTAGCAGGAGGCCCCAGAGATACAGGGTCATGGCCTACTGGCGTGTGGACAATCCCTGGCCCTGTACAAATCAGCAGACGGATTGGCCTGGCAGCAGGGGTCATCAACTATCTCGACAAGAGTATTTGAAGATGTAGGTACCTGTGCAGAAGGACCAAGCTCTGCGTTTTCAAGGCCTTGATAGTGACAGCTTTGCTATACGGTAGCGAAACGTGGACATTATCTTGTGCCTTGGAGTCATGTCTTGATGCATTTTGTAATAGGTCCTTGGGGTACATGTATCCATCAATGGTTGCATCGTGAGACTGGCAAAGGACCTGTTACCTGCACAATCCGTGATCGCCAACTCAGGCGGTACGGCCATCTAGCTCACTTTCCTAAGGATGATCCTGCCCACCAAGTTGTCTCTGTTCGAGACAACCCTAGGTGGAGGTCTGTGTGACGACCTAGGAAGTCGTGGCTTGGTCAGATTGATCAAACCTGCCGTGAAGAGCGCGAGATGGGCCGAGTACCTGGCTGGTGGCTTGTCATGAGGGACCCTCGTAGGTGGAAGCAAAGCGTGGATGCGGCTATGCGCCCCCGTCGGCGTTAGTCCCTTGATGATGATGCAGGGGGTGGGGGTAAAATGTTGAGAAATCTAAGAAGAGTGACGAAGAGAAAAGCTTGAGAAGAAAATGCTAAAGCCGTCAATGTGAGGGAAGGAGAGTGAGAGGAATGGCGGTAAAAAGAAAGCGTAAAGGAAAGAGACATTGAAATGGTAAAAAAGAAAATGTTGCGTCAAATACGGAGGGAGGGAGAGTGTTAAAGGAAGAGCCGAAATAAACAGAGGAAGAGAAATTAGAGGAAGATTTAAAATTTACACCGGGGTTTAATGTTTAAAGGCAGTTCACTAATGGTCTGGTGTATATTTCAGTGTGTTCCCATTAACAGATGATAATGATAATAAATGATGGTAGCCGTAATGCCATACTTCTACTACTACTGTTGGTGCTTATGATGATGGTTATAATTATGATAATAATGATAATGATAATGAAAACGATAATTATGATAATGGTAATGATTATAATGATAATGATAATAATGATGATGGTAATAATATTGATAATAGTATTAACAAAAATGATATTGATAATAATGATGATGATAATAATATTATTAATAACAGTATTGACAATAATGATATTGATGATAAGGGTAATATTATGTTTACTATTAGAAAATAGCTGTTAACATATTTGTGTTATTACAAATTATAACAACAGTAATAAGATCAACAATAGGCATGAAGTTCAAAATGGAGCCCAAATGGAGGTAAAACATTGCTCTTTGAGACGCATCGACAACAGAAACGGAATTCACGATGAGATTGCGTCCAAGAGAGAGAGACAGACGAATAGATAGCTAGTATTCCTTGGCAGCGAGCGGTCGAGGAGCACATACACCTCGATGTTCCTCGGCAGGGAAAGGGAGTCGAGTATTTGCACTGGAACGAAGGTTTTTGTTTATTTTTTATTTTTTTTTTAATTATAATAATTATTATTATATTATTATTATTTTTATTTTATCTATATTTTTCGAAGGACAGACGTTCAGGTAAGAGCAAACACACATTTAAGTAAAACAAAAAAAAAATATATATATGGTATAAAATAAAAGAATTGATAAAGAATATAAGAATGGATAGATAATCCGGTGAAGGCCCATAGTAGGGTAACACGTGGACGATATATATAACGAATAAAGCTATCTAACGAAAACCCACAAGTGAGGAGACGATAAAGACGACATTCCAAAAAGAGCAAACACACTCCCGAACAGCACTGATAGTACACAGGAGGGTTGGGGGATCACCCGATACAGGTAAACAATAGAGATCACATTCATTCAGGAGTAAACACACTCATTATAGAGTTACGGCAACGGTCGTAGCTCAGAGTCTAATACTCCAGGCGGGGGAAGAGTCGCAGGAGCATCGGGCTGTATTTGCTCCCGAGTATTAAGTTCTCTTTGTTGACTCTCGCGAGCGTTTGCCAAGGCAATATTGCTGGGGTTAGCTGTAAACTGTGGTCGTCAAGCGGCTTCGCTGAGTGAGTAGTGTTTGTTTTGAATACTGTGTGTGAGTGTGTGTGTGGTCGTGTGTGTGTGTGTGTGTGTGTGTGTGGTAGTGTGCGTGTGTGTGTGTGTGTGTGTATGTGTGTGTGTGTTTGTGTGTGCGCGCGTGTGTTTATTTGTACTTATGTGCGTGTGTGTGTGTATGCGTGTGTGGTAATGTGTGTATGTCTTTGTGGTGTGTGGTGTGTGGTGTGTGTTGTGTATTGTGTGTTTATAAACCTGCAAAAAGTGTATTTAGAAGGTATTTTCGTAGTCTTTCAGGTCGGACGCTCTTTACTCTCGAAATTAGTTTATTTTACGAAGGAAATGACAGTATGAAAAGCACTGGTGATCGTGAATGATACTCGTTTGAGCTGCTAATCACATAATGTGTTATACTCTAGTTTGAATTTGGATGGGGATGGTATGAATTATATGAATTATGTTTAGTTTTGTAATGTGATATTTTACGAGTGTATTTTTATCATTAATACTATGATATAAACGCTAGTAACGATACGGGAATCTGTTGATGTTTGATGCAACAACGACGACAATGCCAGTAATACAATAGTGATGATGGAACCATGTTGGCTATGTTGTATTATTAAATCAAATGCAGGTGTATATAAGCTTTCTCTCTCTCTCTCTCTCTCTCTCCTCTCTCTCTCTCTCTCCAATCTCTCTCCTCTCTCTCTCATCTCTCAATCTCTACTCATCTACAGTCTCTCTCTCTTCTCTCTCTCCTCTCTTTCTCTCCTCGTCTCTCCTCTCTCTCTACTCTCTCACTTCTCTCTCTGCAAGTCTCTCTCTCATACTCTCATCTCTACACCCTCCTCTCTCTCGTCTCTTCTCTCCTCTCATGCTCTCTCTCTCTCCTTCCTCATTCTCTCTCTCTCTTCTTCTCTCTCTCTCTCTCTCTCTCTCCTCTCTTCTCTCTCTCTCTCTCTCTCTCTCTCTGTCTCTCTCTCTCCCCCTCTCCTCTCTCTCTCTCTCTTCTCTCTCTCTACCTCTCTCTCTCTCTCTCTCTCTCTTCTCTCTCTCTCATC
This sequence comes from Penaeus vannamei, assembly GCF_003789085.1. Taxonomy (NCBI): domain Eukaryota; kingdom Metazoa; phylum Arthropoda; class Malacostraca; order Decapoda; family Penaeidae; genus Penaeus; species Penaeus vannamei. The sequence goes on along the minus strand of NW_020870882.1, from coordinate 364,829 downwards.
TTCTCTCCTCTCTCTCTCTCTCTACTCTGGATTAGAAAGTGCAATTGTTTTAATTATATTTTGGGCCAATATCCTGGCTTTTGGGTACAGAACAAATGCACGTACTGTTTATTTAATTCATGTATGTATCAGAGAAATACCGTATTTCAATCTAATGATTTATCAAAACTGACCTGTTACAGAGAGGCAATCTGCTCCCTCAAATCCTCACACCAAAACTGCATTAAAAACAAAACAAAACATTGCTGTGAGATAAGCAATTTTTATCGTGAAGGAATTGTGTCTGTTATGTTATTACAGGACGAGCGTGGCGGGACTTGTCGGACTTGTCTCCTTTCTGTAATTGGGATTTGATGTTGTTCCGATAGTGTTTTTATGGAAGATATGACTCTGCACTTATTTATAAAGAGGAGAATAAGTTTCCGATTACTATTAATGTGTCTGGGAGAGTTGCAGTCTGCAGTGGCGTAGAGAGGGAGAGAAAGAAAGAGAGGGTGAGGGGGACGAAGAGAGAAGGGGTGAGGGTGGAGAGAGAGGAAGGGTAGAAAGAGAAGGTTGAAAGGGGTAGGGAGGTAGAGAGAATGTGGGAGGGGGCAGAGAGTCGGGGTAGGAGTAGAGAGAATGTGGGAGGGGGCAGAGAGTAGGGGTAGGAGGTAGAGAGAATGGGAAGAGGGGGCAGAAAGTGGGGGAAGGAGGTAGAGAGAGAGGGGGAGGCAGAGGGAGGGAGAGATAAAACAAGAATATCAATTAAAATTCCCTTTCAGGTGAAGATTCTTTTTTTCCAATTCTGACACGAACTACATATAGGGGAGGCAGCACAGTTACTGCATATTGCCCGTAACATTTCCGAATATCCTTTCCAACATTTACAACACAATGAGAATGAGAATAAAAAAACGAAATTTAACATCTCGAAACTCCAGTACTGAGCAAGCCTCAGTCGTATGAGCTTGAAACTTACATTATTTGCTTCCCCTCTGGCTGTTAAAGAGAAACCCGCACCAAAACAAATACGTTTCGGTCAGTATTTGAACTCTGCAGAACGGACAGAGGAAAAGTGACTGTAATGCTTGTCGTACAAATGTCATTTCCTCGGCAAGGAACACTTCTGAGCACGTCGTGACAGCGTCGACGAACCATCCGGCAATTCGTTTTTTTTTTTTTTTTTTTTTTTTTTTTTTTTTCCAGCGTGGACTCAAGTATTGCATTTGCAGGGAGGAATAGACTCTCTCTCATGCGTGTCTGCGAGTGCATATACATTAGAAAAATCTGTTAAAAGAATCGATAAGAAATAAAACACAATAAGCATTTATTGCATTAGAGAAGTCCATAGAAATAAAAATAGATTGAAAAAAATAGAAGCGTTTATTTGTCTTATTTGACTGATTCCTCGGGGCGTGAGAATTCGTAATGGTTCAAGAGGTTCATCCCCCAGAACTAAATTGCGCAGATAAACGCCTTCCCATGCGTGTAATAAGAGAGAGCGGGATTATCTGGAAATGTATTATTTAACGCGAGGATGAATATTCTGGCATTTTACCGTTCCAGCAGTATGGCCACTTGGGCGTGTTTCGCATTTGTTATTTATTTACTTTTTTATGAACTGTATATATATATTTTACAAAGAAGGTAATCGTAAATGAAGTTGTAATATTAGCGTCTTTTGCTGTGTATTTGGTCGGAGTGATGTGTCTACTTTGGGAATTATTACCTGAAATAAAATGTGAAGTTTGCGTTCGAACCGGATGACTTGATAGCAGTAGTAAAACAGGAAACGCGTTTGTTCCAAGCCCCTGCTACGTCATCGGACAAAGGGCCTAGTTGCTGTCACGCGGTATGAAGGGTAAAGTGCCTGGATAAATTGATAGGATGGGTAGAGATGGATCCAGTACAGGAAGGGAGATGAATTTATAGGATGGAAAGGTACGGACTCGGTTCAGGAAGTGAGAGGGAGGGATAGGAAAAGATGTAGGCCTAGAGTAGTTACTGCAACATGGTTAAGAGTGATAGGATGGGAAGATATAGACCCAGTACAGGAGATGATTTAAATTGATAGGATGGAAAAGTACGGACTCTGTTGAGGAAGTGAGACAGACTAATAGGATAGGAAGAG
>NW_020870882.1:352716-357716 GCF_003789085.1 Penaeus vannamei | reverse complement strand
GGAGGGAGGAGAGAAGGGGTGGAAGGTAGGGAGAGTGACAGGAGGGTAGGGGGTAGAGAAGGAGAGGGAGGGAGGAGAGTGGGGGGAAGGGAGAGGGAAAGGAGGGAAGGGGAAGTGGGAGGGGGGTGGGAAGGGAGGGAGGATGAAGGGGGGAGGGTAGGGAGAGTGGGATGGAAGGGAGGATAGGTGGGTAGGAGGAAGGGAGGAGGGATGGAGGGAGGAGAAATGGATGAAAAAGATTAGGAAAATTGGAGGGAAGAGATGAACGAAGAAGGATAGGAGGTAAGAAGGAAGGGGGGAACGGAGGAAAGGAGGTATTAACGAAATAAGGGGCAAGGGCAGAATCAGGATCGGAAAAAAGTGAGAGAGAAAAATATAGAACAGAAAGCAGAACAAGAGAACGAGAGAAAGGACAGCAATAGCAGCCAACAATTACCATCCAGATTACCCAAAGGGAAAAAGAAAAAGAAAATCTTCGGGCCTCCTCCTGCCCAGCCACGGAAGAGCGCAGCGCGGGAAGTAGGCCAAGGCAGGCTCCCCCGACAGGCCCCCCCGACAGCCTCCCCGACAGGCTTCCCCGACAGGCTCCTCCGACAGGCTCCCCCTACAGGCTCCCCCGACAGGCTCCCCCGACAGGGCCTCCCCCGACAGGCTCCCCACACTCTCCCCCGGGCAGGCCTCCCCCGACAAGCTCCCCCGACAGGCTCCCCCGCAGGCTCCCCGACAAGCTTCCCCGACAGGCTTCCCCCGACTTCCCCCGAGGGCTCCCCACAATCTTCCCCGACAGGCTCCCCCGACAGGCCGCTTCCCAGGGAGGATTCGGGACGCAGGACGGAGATTAATGAAGGACGGTGCCGGGGAGGTCGCCCGTGCTTGCCTCACGGGCGCTGCATGATGCAGTGGGCCGTGCATGATGTATGGTGCTTGTTAGGTGCCGCCGGTGTCAGGCGGGCCGTGCGATTTTCAGGAGGTCGCGCCCGCGTTTCCAGGCACGTTCGCGTATCATGGAGGTGACGGATGAAAGGGAGCTAGAAAGTATATCTCCCATATAGTATATATATATATATATATATATATATATATATATATATATATATATATATATATATATATATAATATATATATATATATATATATATATATATATATATATATACCACACACACACACGTGTGTGTGTGTGTGTGTGAATCATTTGTGCTAACATTCCCGTCCTTAATGCTATCACCTTGTGAGCTAGAGATGCTCCTCCTCCTCCTCCTCCTCTCTTCCCCTCCTTCCTTTCTCCTTCTTCCTCCTCCTCCTCCTCCTCCTCCTCCCTTCCTCCCTTCCTCCTTCCTCCCTCCTCCTCCTCCTTCCTATAGCCATCTCCACCTCTGTTTATCCCTCTCCCACGCCCACCTATCTGGTTGTCCATCCATCTTTCTATAGCCATCCCTTTATTTCTGTTCATCCCCGCCCCCAGCCCCCCCCCCCAGCCCCGCCCCCCTCTCTCCCTCCTCCATCACAATCTCCTTTCGAGTGTTTACCTTCCCGTCCCTAATGCTATCACCTTTCAGCTCTCCTCATCAAGGCGCCAGTTCTCCTACCCTAGTGTTTTTTCAGCTCCTTTTCTCTCCAGATCTCTTCTTTCGTTCTTTTGTTGCTCCCATTTTTTTCTTTCCTCTTCCTCTCCCTCCCCCCCCCCCTTTTTTTTCTTGTCCTTCATTTCCTCCGATTTATAAGCTCTTGTTTTCACCCTAAGTCTCGACTCTACACGCCCATCCTCACACTCACCTTTGCATTTGTCGTAGCTCTCACTTTAGTCCTCACTCCCCCTACCCACGACTCCCTTCTTACACCTCTCCCCCTCACACTTCTCCCCCCCCGTTCTACACCCTCCCCCCCCTCACAACTCTCCCCCCCCCCTCTTTCACACCTTCCCCTCACAACTCCCCCCCCCCCCCCCGCAACACGTCACCCTCCCTCCTCACAACTCTTCCCCCCTCTCCCAGCCCCACATCCACTCTCACACCCGCACTCTAGTCTCACTCCACAACCCACATCCAAGATCCATCCAACTCCAACCTCACACTTTCGCCGATATCCAACCCCTGCCGGTCTGAACACGCCTTCTGAAACCTCCGGTTTCACGCCCACTCTAAACCCTTCCCCATTCCCCTCCCTCCCTACCCTACCCGAAACCCCCCACTGTAACTTCCGCCGCCTTTACACATTCCTCCCCCCCCTCCACCCCTAACCTACCCCCTCTTCCCCTTCCCCTCTCGAGTCCACACAGTAACCTCGCTACTCCCAACCCCACAACCACCTCTAACCTCCCCAATCCCCCTTAAAACCCCTACAATAACCCCACTCTTCCGCAAACCCTTACACCCCCTCCCTCCACCACCACCCCACACACACCACACATACACCCCACCCCCTAACCCCCTTAGAGAGCACAATTCTCCAAACAATTCCTTCCTCCCCCCCCCCCGCCCCCGTCTCCAGTCGTGCCCCACCCCCCACCCCCTCCCTCCACCACCACCCCACATACACCACCACATACACCCCCACCCCCTAACCCCTTACAGAGCACAATTCTCCAAACAATTCCTCCCCCCCCACCCCCGTCCACTCCACCCCCCCCCCCCTGTGTTTGGTCTGGCGCGGGTGAGCATTTCCCTGCTTTTTGTGCTTGCGTTTCGTCTGCACACATCCCCTTTATGGTCTCGTGCTGGATGCGCTTCGGCGTGGGGGGGGGTTGGGGGGGGAGGGAGGGCAGGGGAGAGGGAGAGGATGGGTGGGTAGGGAGGATGGGATTGGAGGAGAGAGGGAGAAGATGGTTGGGGAAAAGGGAGCGGAGGAGAGAGGGAGCGGAGAGGAGGGATGGGTGGGAGGGAGGGGAGGGGAGAGGATGGGTGGGGTAGGAGGGTGGGGTTTGGAGGAGAGAGAGAGGGAGGGGAGAGGAGAGACAGGGAGGGAAGGGAAGGGGAAAGGAGGGAGTGTTTGGGGAGAGAGGGGAAGAGGGGGGTGGGTTTGGAGGAGAGAGTTGAAGAAGGAGGGAGGGAGGGTGGATGGGTAGGAGGGGTGTGAGAGGGAGTGGGGGGTTTGGGGAAGGGGGATAGGGGGAAAATAAATTAGGAATGAGGGAGACGGGGGGAGAGAGGAAGTGGGGGATAAGACGGCCAGGATTGTGTGTAGAATGAGGGAGAAGGAGGAAGAGACAGGGATGGTGGGGGAGAGGGGGAGCGGGAAAGAGAGTGAGAGTGAAAGGAGAGTCGAGAGTCAGTGAGTGAATGAGTGAATGAGTGAATGAGTGAGTGGGTGAGTGAGTGAATGAATGAGTCGGTGAGTGAGCGAATGAATGAGTGGGAGTGTGAAATGAGAGTGGGTGAGTGAGTGAATGAATGAGTGGGTGAGTGAGTGAATGAAAGAGTGGGTGAGTGAGTGAATGAATGAGTGATGAATGCAGTGAGGAATGTGAGTGAGTGAATGTGAATGTGTGAATGTGAATGAAATGAGTGGGTGAGTCAGTGAATGAATGAGTGGTGAGTCAGTGAATGAATGAGTGGGTGAGTGTGAATGAATGAAGTGAATGAATGAATGAGTGAGTGAGTGAATGAATGAGAATGAGTGAGTGAACGAATGAGTGAGTGAACGAGTGAATGAGTGGGCGAATAAGGGAGGGAGCGGAACGGAGAAGGGAATGGAGGAAGAGAGAAAAGGGTGTAGGAGAGAGGGAATGGGAATGAAAGAGGACGAAGCCCGGGGTGAACAGAAAGAAGGGGAAAGAAAAGAAAAAGAAGAATAAGTGGAAACAGCGTCGAGGGAGAGGGTGAAGGAGATGGAAAGAGAGGGAAATGAGAGATAAGTGATGAAAGAGATGGAAATATGAATGAAGACAGATTGGTAGAAAGTAAAAGATAGAAATCGAACGAGAAAGGAAGGAGAACAGAAGAAGATGGACAAGAATGGAGTGAAAAGACGAATGGATAGAGAATGATGAGAAGAGAGAAACACAGAAAGACTGGAAGACGACAGAGAGGGGACAAAGACACGAGTAAAGATGAAAATCACGAAACGAAAGAGAATTTGATAAAGCACGAGGAAAGGAAGAAGGGAAAGGGGAGACAAAAAGGGAAAACGCCAAGAGAGAAACGGGGAAGGAGGTAGAAAGAAAGCGAAGAAGGGAAGGGTGGGAATTGAATAATGATAATGAGGATAGTCCTAGTTACAGCGATAATAGTGATGATAACGATGATAAAAGACTATAATGTATTAGGAGGGGGTAGGATTAGGAGGAGGAAGGATTAGGATGGAAGAAGATTAACAGAGGGGTAGGATTAGGATGGGAAATGATTAGGAGAGGGGAAGGATTGGTAGGGGGTAGGATTAGGAGAGGGATAAGGACTGAAATGAAGGATTAGGAGGGTGTAGGATTGGGAAGGGTACGGATTAGGAGAGATTCGGGATCGGGTGAGGCTAGGATTGTCAAGATGTTAAGGAAGTTGAAGACATGCGGTAGCGAAGGAAGGGATAGGTATCAGCGGTAGGTTACCAGTGGATAATTTGGTGGATAAGTGGATAATGATGAAGGAAATCAGGATTGCCAATAGTTTGTCCTCGTCGGTCGACTTCTTAGTGCGAGAGAAAGGAGGGAAGAGAAGAGGGAAGGAGGGAAGAGTAGAGGAGAAGGGAAGAAGGAAGAGGGAAGAGGAAGGAGGGGAGAGCGAGGAAGAGGGAAGAAGGGAAGGAGAGGAGAGGGAAAGGGAAGGGGAGAGGAGAGGGGGAGGGAAGGGAAGAGAGAGGGAAGAGGGAATGGAAGAGAGTGGAAGAGAGTAGGGAGAGGAGAGAGGAGAGAGGGAAGAAGCCTGAAGACTTTGTGGGATAGAACAAGGGATTCGACCGTCTTAGATTGAGTGCGGGATTGGAAAGGGGAAATGCCGTGTGTGTGTGTGTGTGCGTGTTTGAGTGTGTGTATGTAGGTGTGTGTGTGTTTGTTTGTGTGCATTTGTGT
>NW_020870882.1:312716-342716 GCF_003789085.1 Penaeus vannamei | reverse complement strand
CCTTCTCTCCTCCCTACTCTCTTCCTCTTTGCCTCTCTCTCCGTCATCTCTCCCTCCTTCCCCCGACCCTCTCTCCTTCCTCCAATTCCTCCTCTCTTCTTCCTTCCCCCCTCCCTCCTCGAACTCTCCTCTTCCCTCCCTCTAACTTTCCTCCTTTCCTCCCTCCCTCCTCCTTCCTTCCCCCAACTCTCCTCCCTTCCTCCATCTCTCCCTCCCTTCCTACCTCCATCTCCCTCCTCCCTTCCTCCCTCCATCTCGATCTCGGGAGTCCCACCTTTTCTCCAACTCTCCTCCCTCCATCCATCTCCCCTCCTTCCTCCCTCTCTCCAACTCTCCTCCCTTCCTCCATCTCGATCCCGGGGAGTCTCACCTTTTTCTCCAACTCTCCTCCCTCCCTCCCTCCCTCCCTCCATTCGATCCTGAGGTGTCTCACATTTTCTCCAACTCTCCTCCCTCCCTCCCTACCTCCCTCCATCTCGATCCTGGGGAGTCTCACTTTTTCTCAATTCTCCTCCCTCCCTCCCTCCCTCCATCTCGATCCTGAGGTGTCTCACCTTTTCTCCAACTCTCCTCCCTCCCTCCCTCCCCTCCATCTCGATCCTGGGGAGTCTCACTTTTCTCCAATTCTCCTCCCTCCCTCCCTCCCTCCATCTCGATCCCGGGGAGTCTCACCTTTTTCTCCAACTCTTCCTCCCTCCCTCCCTCCCTCCATCTCGATCCTGAGGTTTCTCACCTTTTCTCCAACTCTCCTCCCTCCCTCCCTCCCCCTCCCTCCTCCATCTCGATCCTGAGGTGTCTCACCTTTTCTCCAACTCTCCCCCTCCCTCCCCCTCTCTCCATCTCGATCCTTTTCTCCATCACTTTTTTAACGCGAGGATCAAGCGGGAGTCGCGTTGAAGAGAACACGTTTTCCATCGAGAGTTTTTTTTCTCTTCGACGTCTGGGATTTCTTTGCGTCGCTGGGAAGAGGGGGTGAGGGGAAGGAGGTGGGGGGGGGAGGAGGGTGGTGGTGGGAAGCGTGGAGAGTGAAAGAGCAAATTAGAGAAAGAGTGAGAGTGAGAGAAAGAGTGAGAGAGAGGGATAGAGGAGAGAGAAAAAACATTTATATAATATATATATATATAATATATATATATATATATATATATATATTATATAGAAGAGAGAGAGAGAGAGAGAGAGAGAGAGACGAGAGAGAGAGAGAGAGAGAGAGAGAGAGAGAGAGGAGAGAGAGAGAGAGAGAGAGAGAGAGAGAGAAGAGAGAGAGAGAGAGAGAGATAGAGAGAGAGAGAGAGAGAGAGAGAGAAAGAAAGAGAGAGAGAGAGAGAAAGAAAGAAAGAAAAATAGACCAATCCAGAGGCCGAGGTGGGGGGGGAGTAAGGGCCAAAGGAAGGGATTCGAAAGGAGGGAGGGAGGGAGGAGGGAGGAGGGAGGGTAACAAGCATGAAAGTGTGATGAGCAGCAAAGTCGGGGTCACCTCCCCCCCCCCTCCCCCCTTCGCAAGCACCGGAGCAGCGAGTCTGTTCATTGCTCGGGTCATCAAGGAGCTAACGACCCCTTTCGTCCCCGCTTCGCCTCGCCACTTCCGCTTCCGCTCTCGTTTCACGCCTCTTCGCCTCTCGCCTGCTTCTGCTTCCCTGCTCGTTTGCCTTTTTTTTTGGGTGGGGGGGGGGGGAGGTTTTTTCTTTTAGGGGGGATTTTTTTCTTTTTTTGTTATTATTCTCTGGATTTTTTTTCTTTATTTTTGATTTTGTAGCTTCGTGCTTGTTTTGTTTTGTTGTGTCTGCCTTTGTGTGTGTGTGTTTTTTTTTTAAGTTTTAAAGTTTTTGTCTCTTTTTTCACTTTTATCTTTCTTCTTTTTTTCAAATTTTCTTCTCCTTTTCTTGTCCGCTTTTCTTTTCTGACTTTTGTGTCTTCTGCTTTTTCTCTATTTCTGTGTTTTTTCTTTTTTTCAATTTCTTTTTTATTTGTATTTCTTTTGTTTTCTGTTTTTCTGCTTCTCGCTTCTGCCTTGTTCCTTTCTCTGTTGTTGTTTTTTTCAATCTCTCTACTTCTCTTTGATAGAACATTTTCTGTGTTTTTCTGTCTCTCTGCTTTTTCTGCCTGTATACTTTTATCCGCTTTTCCGTTTATCTGCTTCTTTTTCTCTCCGCTTCTCTTTTTTCTGCTTTTTCTGCTTCGTGTTTGTGAGTCGAGGGCTTGCAGTCTATCCCGGGGATCAGCTGTGAATTACAGGCGGATTTGCACATGTACGGAATCGAAAAGTATTGACTTGGAAGAGAATAGCTGTCATTATGTGTTTAGGCTAGAATGATGAGGGGGGGGGAGGGGGGGGGGGGGGGGGAGGGGGAGAGGAAGAAGAGGGACAGTGTGAATAACAGAAAGAGAGAGAGGGGGAGGGAGAGGAGAGAGAGAGGAGAGAGAGGGGGAGAGACGGGGAAAGAGAGAGAGAAGGAGAAAAAAAAAGAAAGAAAGAAAAAAAGGAAAGAAATAAAGAGAGAAATTAAATGATATTGGGTGGAGATCTGCTTCGTAAAGTGGTAAAGTGGTAAAAGATTAAAAAAAAAAAAAAAAAAAAAAAAAAAAAACAGCATAACCTTCATATATATTTACCAATAAAACATGCCTGTTTGTTACACGATGCCAACATTCACTTTAATCCAATCCACACAACCGGCATATGTTCCATGCAAGTAAATATGTAATTGAGCCAATTTGCAAATGGCCAATTAGAGGGAGTGATCAAGGGTAGCGCAGCCTTAGTGCCATCAACAGGTGCCAGTGTGGAGGTGGGCAACATGATGCACCTAGGGCGGGAAAAGTAGTGCCAGGTGGAAGGGGAGGCAGCACGGGGGCGCTGGCACTGGGACGTTAAAGGAGGGAGAGGGAGAGGGGGAGAGAGGGAAAAAGGAGAAAGGGAGGAAAGAGAGAGAGAGGGAGAAAGGGGAGATAAGGGAGAGGGATAGGGTGAGAAAGGGAGAGGGAGAGGGAGAGAAAGGAAAGGGAAAGGGAGAGGTGGAGAGAGAGCGAGAGCGAGAGCAGAGAGAGCGAGAGAGAAGAGAGAGGAGAGAGAGAGAGAAGAGAGAGAGAGAGAGAGAGAGAGAGAGAGAGACGAGAAGAGAGAGGAGAGAGAGAGAACAAGAGAGAGAAGGGGGGGGGAGGCGGATAGGGAGAGAAAAAGAGAGAGAGGGAAAGGGAGAGGGGAAAGGAAAGAGAGGATACAGAAAAGGAGAAAAGAAGGAGAAGGAGAAAGAGAGAGAGAAGGAGAAGGAGAGGATGAGGCAGAGGGATAGAGGGAGGGAGAAAGGGAAAAGGGAGAGAGAGTGGGAGAAAGGGAGAGAGAGGGGAGAGATGAGAGGATGAGAGAGGGGAGATGGAGAGAGAGAAAAATAAATAAATAAAGAACTACGGGGTCTCTTCCTTGATTTTCTTCTGCAATTGATTCGTATTTTCAATTTGCAATGCCGTGCCCAAGTGGTTCTGCAGTCGATTCGTATTTCCAAAATGCATATCTCCTTTTTTAATCATTGTTATTTTCTTCCTTTAGTCGATTCGTAATTCGTATTCTCATTTTCGTCCAGTTGTCAGTTCGCATTTCCAACCTGCATATTTCTTGCCCGAATGGATCTGCATGGCTAAGAGAGGAAAATTTCGGCTTTCAATATCCGACAGCTGCAGGCGGAGAAAATTACCAGTTTCTTTTTCTTCTTTTTTTTTTTTTTTTTTGTATCTGCAGCCTCTGTTATCAGACAATGGGCGATAGACACCCGTGACTGCAGGCGCCGGGACAATGATGCATTCAGGGGCCGCGAAGGAGCTGGCACGGGTCTGGCGGCCCTCGTTGCCAGTTTGCCTTTTCGCGCCTTCATTTACTCAAATACGCGCGAATGCATACGTACGTGCATATACACACTTACATATGCATACGTAAAGGTACATCTACACGCACGCATACACATGTGTACGTGCACATGCACGTAATGTAAACGCACACGCACATGTTCATGTACATGTACACGCACGCACACACACATATCCATCTCGTTCTCTCTCTCTCTCTCTCTCTCGCCCTCTTTGTCTCTTTCCCTGATGTTTTGCTGTTTCTCTCTCTACCTTTTTCCGTCTCTCTCTACTTCTTTCCTTCCCTCTAACCACATCTCTATCTATATATCTATCTAACCATCTATCCATCCATCTCGATATCTATCCATATACCTATATCTCTATATCTATATCAATTTCTATATCTGTATCTGTATCTGTATCTCTTCTCTCTCTCTCTCTCTCTCTCTCTCTCTCTCTCTCTCTCTCTCTCTCTCTATATATATATACTATATATATATATATATATATATATAATATATATATATCCATCTATCATATCTATATCTATCTATCTATCTATCTATCTATCTATCTATCTATCTATCTATCTATCTATCTATCTATCTATCTTATCTATCTATATCTATCTATATATATATATATATATATATATATATAATATATTGTGTTGTGTGTATTGTGTACGTATGTGTGTGTGTGCGTGCGTGCGTGCGTGCATGCGTGTGTATGTGTGTGCGTGTGTGTTCGTGTGCGCGTGTATGCATATTCTAGTGTGTACGCGAGCATTCACTTCAGAGTATGATAATATTTCCCCCGCCATGCCTCCGGGCGACTCTCTCCTTCCCACGCAAAGAATAACTCAGGGTCCGCTGCCGCCGCTTTCGAGTGGTGATGACCGTGCCATTACTTTAATTGCGCTATAACGAGAGCGATGTTAATAAGGACACGGGTTTCATGCTGCTACGGGCTATGTCGTTCGCGTATTGACATTACTGTTCCTCACGCCGCAGCTGCAGGTTCCATTTGGGTTGCTGGCGGCCGTAATATGGGAGGATTCTGTAAAAGATAGTTTATTTGTTTTTTATTATTGTTATTATTATTATTAATTATTATATTATTATTATTTATTATTATTATTATTATTATTATTATTATTATTATTATTATTATCATTATTATCATCATCATTATTTTATTTATTGGTTTTTGTTTTTATTATTATCGACAGTTTTTGGTTATGAAGTCGAGGATGCTAGAATTGCGTTAACGAAAGGGTTAGTTGTCGGAGTTGCTGTGGTAGTTTGCTAATGATGGAAATTGAATTATTAGTTATAGTGGTGATGAGATGGCTTTGATGATTATATTCTTGATATTGATTACGACAATTATGAAAAAAATGTGATATAATTTTTTGGAATTATAAAGGCCATCATTCCTTTCACAGAAGAAATGTAATTCCAGAAATGAAGAGGTATTAAGTCACCTGGTATAGTAATAGCTAGAACTACTAATATGATATAATAATAGCTAGTACTACTATGATAATGAGAGTGATTGGCATGATCAAAAAAGAGAATCGTGAACAGTAATGCCATAGTGATGAAAATGACATGGTTATGATAGTAAAAATAAGAATAAAAGAAAATGTTAACAGTATTTGATTCAAATGATGATCATGAAGCAAACAAAATAGGATCAATTAAGACATTGATAGAGTAAGATAAGTAAGATAACGAGTTTTCCTACTATTTTAGTGGCATTAACGATTAAAAATGTAATGATAATATGAATATGATGAATTATGATATCAGTGAAGGCGGTGATGGTAAAAGTAATGATGGTAATGATAAGGATGGTGTCATTAATCATTTTTTAAAATAAAATAATCGTAAAGATGTTAATTGACGGGGATGAATGTGGAGACAAGAATAGAGACAATTATTTGAGAATTTAAGATAATGATTACGAAAAACATACTTCATTTATGTACAATAATGAGTAAATGATGTAATGATTAATGGTGATGAAAATATTGTCGTTGTGATATAATATAATGATGATAAGTATAATAACTGATCTGAACACTTTATGATGGCGATAATACCCTAATTTGGTAGTAATGTTGTTAATAACCATGATAATAACATTAATGATGACATCAGCGAAGCTACACCGGTAATTATGATAATGATAAATAAACTCTAATCATACATTTACTACAATTATAGATTAGATGATAATGATACTTTCACTACAATTGCAAATTAAAGGATGATTAAGCATTTAGTACTAATTAATCACAGTGATGATAGAATGAAGTCATTTTCATACCGTTCGCTACACGCAAATTCGAAATCATTAACGTAAATTACCTTTTCTTGGGAGCTTCAAATGCCAGCGAGAAGAGCGAATCGGAATGCAATTATAATCGCGAGATATATATATATTTTTTTTTGCCCTAATTTTCCCGCACGTGGAGACGCGGCTTCAAAGCAGCAGTTGTTCCTCGAGGCAGTTGAAGATTTCCTCGCGGTGCCCGTTGTCCCGGCTCAGAGCTCCTCGCCCCCTTCTCTCAGGTGACTCAATTCCTCTTCAGCCTCCTCCTGTTGACCTCGTTTCTCGGGATCTGGCGCTCTGTGACCTCGACCCCTTCCCGCCCCCACTCCCTCCCGTCCCCTCGCTGTGACCTCCTCCCGAGATGGTCCCGTTGGGGCTTAGTGATCGAGGCTTCCAGGTCGGTCTGTGCGGTGCTCCTCTCCTCTCCTCCTCTCCTCTTCTCTTCTCTTCCTCCTCTCCTTCTTCCTCCTCCCTCCTCCTCCTCCTCCTGCTTCCCTTCTCCTCCACTTCCTTCTTCCTTTCACCTCCTCTTCCTCTTTCCTTCCTCCTCTTCCTTCTCCTCCTCCACTTCCTTCTTCTCCTCTTCCTCTTTCTCCTCCTCCTCCACTTCCTCTTTGTTTTTCCTTCCTCCTCCACCTCCTCTTCCTTCTTCCCCTCCCCTTCTCTTCCACTTCCTCCTTCACCTCCTCTTCCTCTTTCCTTCTCCTCCTCTCCTCCTTGTTCCTTCTCCCTCCCCTCCTCCTTCTTCTCCCTCTCTTTCCTCCTCGTTCTCCTTCTCCTCCACTTCTCTTCCTCCTTTCTCCTCCCCCTCTTCCTCTTCCTCCTCCTCGGCGGGGGTCGTCTTCTTGAGGATCCTTTCTTTTTTCTCTTTCCTCTTTCTTGTTCTTCCTTTTTTTCCCTTTCGCGACTTTTCTTCTCCCCTTTCTCTCCCTCTTTCCTTCATCCTCTTCCCTTTTTTTCCTTTTTCAGCCCCGCTTTATCTTCCTTTCTCCCCTCCCTTCGCTATTCTCCGTCTTTCCTTCGCCCTCCCCACTTCCTGTTCGTTCAATTTCCCCTTCCCTTGTGTCCTTCCTTACACTTCTTCCCCCTCCCTCTTACCCCCTTTACGTCCCTGTTTCCTCTTCCTCCTCCTGTTCCTTCCCTTTCTCCTTTCCCCTCTACGTCTCCCTCCTTTCTCCTCTTCTCTCTTCCTCTCTTCACTCCCTCCCTCCCCCTCCCTTCCCCTTCTCTTGTTTCCCCTCCCCTCTTTCTCCTTCCCTTCCATCTTTCCCTCCCCTTCCCCTCTGCCTTTTCCCCTAACCCCTTCCCCTTTCCCCCTTTCCCCTCCTCCCTCCCCTTTTCCCCTTTCTCCTTTCTCTCCTCCCCCCTTTCCCCCTTCCTTCCTTCCCCCCTTCCCTTCCCTCCTTCCCCTTCCCTTCCTTCCTCCCTTCCTCCTTCCCCCCTTTTCCCTTTCCCTCCTCCCCTTCCTTCCTCCCTCTTTGCCCCCCTTCGCCTCCCCTTCCCCTTCCCTCCTTCCTTCTTCCTCCTTTCCTCCTTCCCTCCTTCCCTCCTCCTTCCTCCCTCCCTCCCTTCCTCGTTAATCAATATTGCTCCAAGTTTTCCCTCTCTGTCCTTCCTCGTTATCGCTGTCTTTCGATCCTTTGTTTCTGCTCTTTCTTCGGAGATCAGTTTACAAGTTTTGTTTATTTATTTTTCATTCAGTGCTCTCAAGGATGGTGTTTTTTTCCTCTCTCTAATTGAATATAAAGGCGGATGTAAAATTGTGATCTTTTCTCTTTGTTTAGATTGTTAACTGTTTTTATTTAATTATTTTTTTAATGTTTTTGTTTTTGTTTTGTTTTATTTTACGTTTTTGGTTATGTTATGGCGTTTCCTTTCTCTCTCTCATCGCATGGAAGGTCTGACTTGATGCTCTTGTATTTTGCAAGTTGTCAGCTTTCTCTATTTGCTTTATATTATTTTTTCACTTTGTCTTTTTCATTTTGATTAAGGCCAACATTTTCTTTCGATTTCTTAAAAAAAAGAATCTTTGCCCTTGTTCTGACTATTGTCAGCTTCGCCATTCACTCTTTCTTCTCACTTTCTCCTTCCCTCCCTCTTCCTCTCCATCCTTCCCTTCCTCCCTTCCCTGCCTCCTTCCCCTCTCTCTCTCTCTCTCTCCTCTCTCTCTCTCTCTCTCTCTCTCTCTCTCTCTCTCTCTCTCTCTCTCTCCTCTCTCTCTCTCTCTCTCTCTCTCTCTCCTCCCTCCTCCCCTCTCCCCCTTCTCTTTCTTGTGTCTCCCAATCTCCTCCCCACCCCCTCTCCCCCCTAACCCTCCCCAACCTCTTCCTTCTTCCCTCCCCATTTCTCCCTCCCTCCCCCTCTCCTCCCATCCCCCTCTTCCCTCCTTACCTCCCCACCTCCTCCCCACCCCACCCCCCACTCCCTCCCCCCTCCCCCTCTCCCTCCTGAGCCTGGCGTCACCTACTTCGCCCGATCAATATGTAGATCGGGAGCAGCCGCGAGTCGCCTTACAAAATGTTTACCACTTTGCTCGTCGTGTCGTGTAGTAGCTCCTTCAATGACGCAACGAGGGTGGGGAGGGTGGGGAGGGGAGGGAGATCGGGAGAGGGAAAGGGGAGAGGGGTGAGGAGGAGGGTCTTTGTTTACTTGCTTTCCTGTGTTTTTTTTTTTCTTCTTCTGATCATCATCATTATTATCATCTTCATAATCTTCCTTTTTTATTTCCTTTCTTCCTCTTTTATTTCTCTTCTCTTCTTCTCCTCCTCCTCTCTCCCCTCCATCTTCTTCTTTCCTCCTTCCTCCTCCTCTTCTCCATCCTGTCTGCTCGGTCTCCCCAGGATGCTCTCGCGGCGGGGGGTGTCGGGGTGGAATCCGAGGGCGGGGTCAGGGGGCGGGGTCAAGGGACAGGATCTGGGAGGTGCTGGTGGCTGGAGAGGGGGTCGCTGGTGCTGGGTCGGTCGGGTACTCTCGGGTTCGGGAGTTGTGTCGGTAGACGGAGACGGTAAAAGAAGACAAACGAATAAATAGACACTTCTCTCCCTCTTCTCTCTGCCTCCCTCCCTCCCTCCCCTCCCCCCTCCCTCTCTCTCTCTGCCTCGCCTCCCTCTTCCCTCCTCCCTCCCTCCCCTTCTCCTCCTATCTCCTCCCACACACACAAAACATACCCATTGCACGATATGCTTGTCCTCAGCAGGTGTGCTTGCTCGGCTCCCTTTTGGTGTTTTGCGGACAGCGGCCTGCGTAGAGCCAACTAATCCCGTGTTTCCAAGGGCCTGGTTGTCTTTGCGGAGGGGAGGGGGGCGTGGGCGGAGGACGGGGGGGGGGGGGCGCTGGGCGGAGGACGTCGGGGGGGGGGGGCGGGGCGGGGACGTCGGGGGGGGGGGGGGCGCGGGAGGAGGATGGGCGGAGGTCGGGTCATCGAGCGACAAAGTGAGGTGGGATTCGCAGGAGGATTGGGTGGGAAATGAAGGCTTGAGGCGTGAAAAGTGGGAGGAATGGGAGGAAGGGGGGAAGGGAGGGAGGAGGGAGGGGGGAGGGAGAGGTGGAAGGATGGGCGGCGTGAAAAGTGGGAGGGAATGGAGGAGGGAGTGGGAAAACGAGAGGGGACGGACCGTGAAGGAGGAAAGAATGAGAGGATGAGGACGCGAAGATGAAGAGAAAAGGAAAGGAAGGAATATATGAAAGGATGAGAACAGAAGGACAAAAACAAAATATGAAAGGATGGGGACAAAATAAAACGAAAGGACGACTGGAATAGGAAAGAAGGATCAAATGAAACCTGGAAGGATGGAAACAAAATGGGATAAAGACGGAGTTGATAGTGGAAGGATAAGGATAGAGCAAAATACGAGTAGATGAGTGAAAAAGGGATAGGATGGAGGCAAAAATGAAATTGTGGAAGAGGATCTAAAAGTATGAGGATAAGACGAAATATGCGAGGATGAGGACGAAGCAGAAATGAAAGAGTGAGGATAGAGTGAAAAAAGGATTGAGGCCAAAATAAAACGTAGAAGGGTGAACACCGAGTGAAATACGGGAGAAGGAGGATAGAGGGAGGAACTAAAAGTATGTAGATAAGACGAAATATGCAAGGATGAGGACGAAGCAGAAATGAAAGAGTGAGGACAGTGAAGAAAAGGATTGTGAGGACAAAATGAAGCATGTAAGAATGAGAATCCGTGCGAAATCGGAGAGAATGAGGACATAAAAAACCTGGAAAGTGTGAGGATAAGACGGAACAAAACGAAGGAGAATCGATGAGAATAAGGACAAGGATAAAAAAAAAGATGAAAGGATAAAGACAAAGTGAAGAAAAAACGGGGCAAAGTGGAAAAATGAAAGGAGAAGGAAGCGTCAAAGCGCCAGGAAAACACTTCAAATATACGAATTATAAAAAGAAGTAGAAGAAAAAGAGAGAGGAAAGGGAAGTTCGTATCTATATTGAGAACAACGGGAAGGAAGGACTTTAAAAATAAAAAAAAAGCAACAAAAACAACAGAATGTAGGAGCGTGGATGAGAGAATAAGAGGAATAACAAAGTGAAGTCGTTAAAGGAGGGATTGGAAACGTAAAAGATAAGAACAAGAGTGAAGGGAGTAATAATAATGATAATAAAAAATGAAGAGAAAACGCACAATATATAAAAATGTTGAAGGAATTGCGAACGGTAAACGAGGAAAAAATGGAATGGAAAAAAGAACTGAGAAAATATGAAATAAAAATGAAAATAAAAATGAGACAACAGGAAAAAAAGTAAGTGTGGTTAAAGATAACAGGAATTTCAGGAGGGAAAACATTTTGCCTGTGGATTAAACTAATTGGCAACATACATGACCACACGTGCGCGCGCTCACCCCATCGCAGATATACTTCCGTTGATAAAGATTAGAATGGGGATAGATGTATGAACATGGAGTCTGCAGTTGAGAAATTTATGGAACAAATAACCGAATGTTCGAGTCTTTTGCACACGACTTCGTTTTGAGACTAAAACGCGCTGGGAGGGATGGAGTCTTGGAGGACTTTTTTGAGGGTAAAACGGATGGGAGGGAAGGAGGGGAGAGAGAGAGAGAGGGAGAGGAGAGGGAGGGTGAGGGAGAGAGAGGGAGAGAGAGAGGGGAGGGAGGGTGGAGGGAGGGAGAGAGGGAGAGGGAGGGAGGTGAGGGAGGGAGAGGGTGAGGGAAAGGGAGGGAGGGGCGAGAGGAAAAGGGAGGGGAGGAGGGTGAGGGTTTGGAGGGAAATGAGGGAGTGATGGAGAGAGGAGGTGAGGGAGGGAAGAGAGAGAGAGGGAGAGGGAAGAGAGAGGAAGAAGAGGAGAGGGAGAGGAGAGAGGAGAGAAGGGAGAGAGGAGAGGGGAGAGAGAGGGAGAGAGAGAGAGAGAGAGAGAGAGGAGAGAGGAGAGAGAGAGAGAGAGGAGAGAGGAGAGGAGGAGAGAGAGAGAGAGAGAGAGAGAGAGAGAGAGAGAGAGAGAGAGAGAGAGAGGGAGAGAGAGAGAGAGAGAGAGAGAAGAGAGAGAGAGAGAGAGAGAGAGAGAGAGAGAGAGAGAGGAGAAGAGAGAGAGAGAGAGAGGGGAGGACATGAAGAGAAGAGAGGAGAGAGAGAACGAAGAGAGAGAGAGAGAGAGAAGATGAGAGGATGGACGGATGCAAAATGAGATGAACTTGTAGCATCTTCACGAGGCTTGACCGGGCTAATTTCTATGCAAATCGAGAGGTACTGTCCATGGCCTGTGGTTCGCAAAAAAAAAAAAAAAAAAAAAATTAATAATAAAATAAATAAATAAAAAATAAAAGAAATAAAATACAATAAAAAGCGATAGTGTTCTTTTATTCATCTATTTTAATCCACGAGGCCGAGCCCATCCCCCCGTGGAGTAATTCCCCCGGCGGCGGTTAAACATAATGCTGAAATTCCAATAACTTCGATAACACGCGTGGGAAAAGGGGACTAAAACAGAACGCCCTTGTCGATTTTTTTTTCTTTTCCTCAATTTCTTTTTTTCAATTTCTTCTTCTTTTTCTCATTTTTTCTTTATTTCTCTTTATTTCTTTTCTTCTTTTTTTTTCTTTATTTTTTTCTTTTTTTTCTATTTCTTTCTCATAGTTTCTTTTTTTCTTTTTTTTTTCTCTTTATTCCTATTTTTTCATATTGTCTTCTTTTTCTTTTCTTTATTTCTCCTTATTCTCCTTATTTTTGGACGAGTCTCTGCTGCCACTCCCATTATGAGGATCTGAAGGTCTGGCTGCAAAGATTACTCGAGAGCTGACCCATTAAGTAGGGATCACACCGGCGCTTTGTGAATTACTTTGGCCGCTTTCTCTCCTCTCTCCTCTCTCTTCTCTCTCTCTCTCTCATCTCTCTCTCTCTCTCTACTCTCTCTCTCTCCTCTCCTCTCCCTCTCCCTCTCCCTCCCCTCCCTCCTCCCTCCACCCCTCCCCCTCCCCCGCCCTCCTCCCTCCCTCCTCTCTCCCGTCTCGCCTCTCATCTCTCTCTCTCGGTCTCTCTCTCTCTCTCTCTCTTCATCTCTCTCTCTCTCGTCTCTCTCTCTCTCTATTCTCTCTCTATCCTTCTCTCGTCCTGGATCAGTCCGGTATGAGGCATAACTATCTGCTCTCCCCTCACTAACTCCCTCAATGTGATACAGCATAACTCCCTGTCCCTCCCTCCCTCCCGAGCTCATGTCAGTGCCGGGTGCTCTGGACTCTCGTCTCTCGTGCGTCGAGATATGGGCCGCGGGTCTCTCAGGTCTCTCTGCCTTCTCGCGTCGTCTCTCGTCTCCGATGCGTCGTCTCCGTCCTCCGCTTGCCAGGCCGTTCTCTCGCTGTCGAGCCTGCGTCTTCAGACTTTCCTCTCTCTCTCGTCAGTGCCTCTTCTCTCTTCGGCAGTGACCCGGTCCTCCCGTCTCTCTCTTCTAGGCGGCGCTCGTGGTTGAGTGGCGTAGCGGAGGGCGAGGGGGGGGGGCGGGGGGGGGGATTGAGCTGTGGGACTTTTAACTCTCCGTCATTGGAATCCAGTTGGTATGGAGGAAGATGGGAATTGGTTTATCGGAGCTTTGTAGAATTGAGGGGAAAAATAAGAATTTATGTGTTATATGTATATATATATATATATATATATATATATATATATATATATACTATATATATAATATATATATATAATATACATGTGTTGTGTGTGTGTGTGTATGTGTGTGTGTGTGTGTGTGTGTGTAATATTTAATATATATTTTTTGTTGTTGTTTTTTGTGTGTGATGTGTGTTATTAATGATTAAAGCAAGTGAACTTTTCATAAAGATGGGAACGCAGCGGTCTTGAAGCAGCTGGGATGGGATTTGAGAAATCTCCCTTCTATCTTCTTGGAAAAACATCTCTTTTATTTCCTAGCCCTCTCTTCTCAATCAATCTCTCTCTCACACACACACTCTTACTCTCTCTCTCTCCTCCCTTCCTTCCTTCCTTCCTTCCTTCCTTCCTTCCTTCTCTTCCTTCCTTCCTTCCTCCCTCCCTCCCTCCCCTCCCTCCCTCCCTCCCTCCCTCCCCTCCTCACCTCACTCCGTCCGACTCTCTCTCTCTCTCTATGTGTGGTCTCTGAGTGTGTTACTGTCCATCTCTGTCTCTTTTCACCTATGCTTTAAAGAAATACCAATTACTCTACCACCTACACCCAGTCGCAGCAATTATTTACAGTTCTATTTATTATTACTATCAATACGTCTTATTAGTGTCAGAAATAATCATGTACAGCTCCCTGCCATCGGGTTTTTCGAAACGCCCTCCATAGAATTTCTTTCAGTGTGGATTAAAAGACGGATTAAAAGGCGGATTAGGAGCACCACCTGCTCCGAGACCCCGGATGACGCTGTGCCGGAGCCGTTAATCCATTTCGGAAAATACATTCACGGGGGGGGGGGGGGTCATTAAAACCGGGTTGGGTCGTGGTGGGAGGAGGCCAGATCGCACTAACGACCGAAATGCCTTTTTAAATCAGCGGCTGTGATTTGCGCAGATTTATGTATTTATATATATTTTTTATCATTATTTATTGTTTTTTATTTGGTCGGGTTTTTATATTTTTTATTATTATTATTTTTTTTTTATTTTGGGGGGGGTTGTTGTTGTTGAAGGCACGATTATTTTGAACAAGGGAGAAGGTAGGAATAGGAGCCAGAGGAGGAGAGAAGGCAGAGAGAATAAAGGGTAAGAACAACGATGGAAGGAAAGCCGTGATGAATATTGCAAGGACGCTGAAAAATCCAAGAGGTAGGCGGATGATATACTGAAAAAAGGGGGGATACGAGCTTAAAATGAAGCGAAAAGCGGCAAAAATGAAGTGAACATGACTTATTAATCACGGCTTTCCTCGGTATTTTTGTCACGGTCGTGTGTCGCCTTTTTACTCGCGCGCGGGAGATTATTAAAGGTTAAAGGTTTTGTTTGGTTCAGCTTTCTCCTGACGAACGGACGGGGATGATGTTGCTGCACCGGATACATCAACCCCCTTTTTATTCTTGATATGTATGTCTGTCTCATCCGACTGCTACATGAAATAAATATGTTTTAATGAGATTTTCAGCCTTTTGAAATCCGTTGTTGGACATAGGCCTTCCCAAAAGATGCGTTTCAATGAGATTTTCAGCCTTTTGAAATCCGTTGTTTGGACATAGACCTTCCGAAATCTGCGTCGCCTCGTTGGGGTTTGCGTCTTAGGGAGGAGAAGGTCCGTACCCTACCACGCTGCCCCATTGCGGGTTTGTTGGGGTCCTTATAGTCGCCGTTTACGACACTCAGTGACATGCGTGGGAAGTATTTATGTTAAGTCCCTCCTATGTACAGGGGATCCTTTACCCTCCCTTCCCTCCTCTCCCTCTTTTAGTAACTACTCCCCTTACCCTCCTCTCTATCTTCTCCTTCTCTTAGTAACCACTCCCCTTTACCCTCCTTCCATTTTCCATCTCCTGTTTTAAACAAGGATCTAATTTTCTTCCCAAGTCCATAAAGAATTCTGCCGAGCGGGCAGATACATACGTCACAGTCTCTCTCTCATCGCGCCGAGAACATTCCATCTCTTTCGGTCTCTTTTATCGCCAGGGTTCTCGCATCAACACAACTTCGTTACCAGCGGCGGGAGAGAACATCCGTCGCCGCGACAGAGAGGGATGGGGTAGGGGAAGGGGGAGGGGGTGGGGGCAAACAGCCGTGGCAAACTCCGCTTCCAGGATCCAGAGAGATATTGTTGACCATATATCATTTCATATTTATGGGGTCGAAGCCGGGGGTGTTCCGAACGCTGTGGGTTGGCTGGCTGGCTGTAACGGCCTGATGAATTATCGGTGCAGACTATCAAGAATATATAGGAGATTTATGTTTTTTTTTATATGAATATATATATATATATATATATATATATATATATATATATATATATATATATACATAATATGTGTGTGTGTGTGTGTGTGTGTGTGTGTGTGTGTGGTGTGTGTGTGTTGTGTGTGTGTGTGTGTGTGTGTGTGTGTGTGTGTGTGTGTCGTTTTTTGATGATCTTAGAAGTATGAGAGAGAGAGAAGAGAGAGAGAGGGGGGGAGAGAGAGAGAGATTTAAGATTAGATTTAAGATTGATTCCATTTGTTACAATGCATATTTGCTGTGACATATTGTCTGTTTTATTTTGCCTTCTAAATCTTCCCCTGTGTGCAAGGAATGGCCGGGTTACCATTCACTGGTAGCGGCGCAGGATCGACGGAGGGCAGCAAGGATTGCAAGATCAGCACGTTCCACCTACACAACACAGGGGAGGAGAGAGAGGTTAGAGAGAGGGAAAGAGGGAGAGGGGGGGGTTAGAGAGAGAGGGGGGGTAGAGAGAGAGGGGGTAGAGGAGAGAGCGGTAGAGAAGAGAGAGAGGGGGGTAGAGAGAGAGAGGTGAGAGAGGGGGGAGAGGGGAGGGGGAGAGAGAGAGGGGGATAGAGAGAGAGAGAGTTAGAGAGAGAAGAGAGAGGGGGGGTAGAGAGAGAGAGAGAGAGAGAGAGAGAGAGACAGAGAGAGAGAGAGAGAGAGAGAGAGAGAGAGAGAGAGAGAGAGAGAGAGAGAGAGAGAGAGAGAGAGAGAGAGAGAGAGAGAGAGAGGAGAGAGAGAGAGAGAGATGAGAGAGAGAGAGAGGAGAAGAGAGAGAGCGAGAGGAGAGAGAGAAATTAATGTTAGGAAAGAAATAACCTGGGATATACATGATGCTCGGGTTCAAAGGACTTCAGATGATATCAAGAAAGAGGTATGTTGTTATCTCTTTTGTTAGATGCAAAGACATGTCAGGAATGTATTACCAATCATAAAAAGGAGCTGCCTTTTTAATGTTGGTGTCGGGTGACGGGAGTAGGAGTGGGGAAAGTGGTATTCGGAGACTGTTGAAAGTACACGAGAGAGTAGTTTATTTACTAGGAGGAACTTGTTACTAAAAAACTGTTTCCTGCCTTTGTGAAAGGAGTAAGTAAGAACGCGAGCAGAATGTTAATCGCTGTTACATGGAAGTCTTGATTGATAATAATAACGATAAAAAAATAATGATAATGATAACACATGATAATGATATCACAACAGTAAAATTCATCACGGGCGTTTTAATGATGTCGCAAGTCGCAATTGATTTACAAATTGCGTGCCTCGAACCAGCTTGAATACCTTGCCGGGCCGGTCAGCTGACAAGTTCCAAGGTCGAGAAGGCTGGAGGTGACGATAGCGCGCGGCCGAGGGGTTTCGTGGGGTCGAGGTCGCCGGCGATCTCTCCCAGGGACCCTTTTGTCTGCGAGTCTCTCTGTCTGTCTGTTTCTATGTCTTTTTCTTTCTTTTTTCTTATTCTCTCTCTCCTCTATCCTCTCTCCCTCTCCCTCCCTCCTATCACCTCCGTCTCTCTCCTTTTCTCTCTTCTCCTGCCTTTCTCCCTCTCCCCCTCCTACTTCTTTTCTCTTCTCCTCCTCCTGTCTCCCTCTCTCCTCTCTCTCCTCTCTCCCTCCTCCCTCCTTCCCTCCTCCCTCCTCCCTCCTTCCTCCTTCCTCCCTCCCTTTACTCCGTCTCTCTCTCTCCCTCTCCCTCCTTCCCTCCTCCTCTATCACCTCTGTCTCTCTCCTTTTATCTTCTTCCCTGCCCCTCTCCCTCTCCCTCTCATACCTTTTTTCTCTTCTCCTCCCTTCTCCCTTTCCCTCCCTCTCCCGCTTCTGTTTAATCCTTCCTTCCCTCTACGGTTTTGTCATTCCATCAACAATTCGTGCAAAAGCTATTGGTTAAAAGCCCATGACAAGGCAGAAAGTATCATTTTTTGGTGGTGGTGGTATACGCTCTCCTGTTTTTTTTATTTATTCTTTTTTTCTCTCTCTTTTTTTCTTTTTATACACTCCTGTTTTTTTTGTGTACAATACGCACTATTCAATCAAAAGCACGGGCAGTTGTTAAAAATAAAGGAAAAAGAGAAAAGAGAGAGAGAGAGAAAATAATATCTGTAAGTTTGACAAGAAAGATGTAAAAACAAAATTAAATAACGTAAGAGAGAAAGAGAAAAAGAAATAGATGAGAGTATAGTAGAACAAAAATAAAAGAAAAAAATGAATGAACAGATAAAATAAAATGAGGTGTAAGGCATAATAAAAAGAAAGGAATCATAGTAAAATAAAAGTGATAAAATAAAATGAAGTGTAAGGCTTAACAAAAGAGAAGGGAAATCATAGTAAAATAAAAGGGTTTTTACGGTCTTGGACGAAATTGAATTCTGTGAAACTGAAAAAAAACTCCCAGGTGATTTGATACAATAAAGAAAAAAAAACAAGAAAGGAATTGGCATGAGGAATTAATAAAAGGAGATATGGGAAAAATAGATAAACAGATAAGGGTGCACCAGAATATGAATAAAAGAGAGAAGGAGAGAGGGACTGGTCCAAAAAAGGAAGGGGGACAGAGCGGGATAAAGGACAGTGGAGTTAGAGGAAAGAAGAGATAAAGAAAAGGTAAGGAAATAAAATAGAAAAAGAAAGGATAGCACGGAGAGGTGTAGCGAAATGAAAAGATTTCGAGAGGGAGGAGGAAGGCGAAGGATAAAGGGAGAGGAAGACAAGGCCAGATAAAAGAAAAGAAGTAGAAACAGGAAAGTGAAATAAACAATACGAGAATAAGAAATAGAGGGAGAGATATAGTGAAAGGGTAGAGAGAAAGAGAGGAGGGATAAAGGCACAAGCGAAAGGAAAAAGGGAGATAGGGAGAGAAGTATTGGGAAGAGATAAAGTGCAAAGAAAGAGGGGATAGAAGGAAACAGGAAAATGGGGGAGAACCGAAAAGGCACAACGAAAGTCTTAGTAAGAGGAAAGGAACGATTAGAAAAAAAAATGCAGAATGAGGAAAAGAGAGGGAAACAAGGTCGCAAAAAGTGTGCGTGAGGCAAATCGAATAATAAGTCGAAAGAAAGAGGAAGAAGGAAAGAGGGAGAATCCACGAATCCCCGAAAAATACGAATGGGATTCTTCGGGACGACATTTTGACCGGCGTCTGGGAGCGAAATCCTGAATGGAGTTGGTGGAAGCGAAGATTTGAGGGGGGGGGGGGGGGGGAGGGGGAGGGGAGGGGTCCAGCGTTTGTTGGAAGGTCTGTTAGTTTATGAGGGGGGGGGAGGTAGTTTATGAGGATAAAAAGCGGGTTTATGAGAGGGAAAAGTTGGAGGAAAGGGTTAGTTTATGAGGATAAAAGTGGGTTTATGAGAGGAAAAGTTGGTTTATGGGGGAAAATTTTAGTTTATGAGGATAAAAAGAGGGTTTATGAGAGGAAAAAGTTGGTTTATGAGGGAAAATTTTAGTTTATGAGGATAAAAAGTGGGTTTATGAGGGGGAAAGTTGGTTTATGAGGGGAGAGTGTTATTTTATGAGGATAAAAAGTGGGTTTATGAGGGGGGGGAAGTTTGTTTACGTGGGAAAACGTGTAGTTTATGAGGAAAAAAGTAAGTTTATGAAAAAATAATTTAGTTTATGAGAAAATAGTCACTTAGTTTATGAGAAATAAAAAAACACCAAAACCCTTTCTTGTAAGGTCAGTTAAAGAATGAGAAGAAAAAAGAGTCCGTTCGTTTTTATGAGAAAGTAAAAAAGAGAGAGAGAGAAAAAATCTTTCCTTATATAAGACGGTCATTTGGTCTCTCGGTGGCATTTTCGGAATCGGTCGAAAAAAAAAAAAAAGGGAGAGAGAGAGAGAGAGAGAGAGAGAGAGAGAGAGAGAGAGAGAGAGAGAGAGAGAGAGAGAGAGAGAGGAGAGAGAGAGAGAGAGAGAGAGAGAAAGAGAGAAAGAGAAAGAGAGAGAGAGAAAGAGAGAGAGAGAGAGAGAGAGAGAGAGAGAGAGAGAGAGAGGAGAGAGAGAGAGAGAGAGAGAGAGAAGAGAGAGAGGAAGAAGAGAGAGAGAGAAGGAAAGAGAGAGAGAACCAATCCACGATTTCAGAGGTCCTATAAACCCCACGCAGTCTCAGCTGACGGTTCGACCTCCGGGTCTTCTTCGCGCTGACTGCTGAGGCGGAAGAGGGTCCTTGTGTAAGATTCTGGCGGAAGGATGGGTTGGAGAGGGTGATAGATGGATAGCTTAGAGGGAGAAGAAAGTAGATATTTGCGTGTGGGATGCTGGAATCGGGGGAGTGGATAGGGTAATAGATGAAATGTGCGGAGAAACAGATGTATAGTGTTGATGATAAAGATGAAGTAAGATATGCACACTTGCGCGCACACACACACCGCGCGCTCGCGCGCCGCACATTGACATTAACCGATTTACCTATTCATACCTTTATCTGTCTTCAAATCTGTATCTATTTCTATATTTTTGTGGCTATCTGTCTGCCTGCTTATGCATCAGTCTATCTATCGATCTGTGTATCAATCTATCTGTTTATGTAACACTCTATCTATATATCTATGTATTAATCTGTCTATATGTCTATGTCTAGCTATCTATTTATGTATCTAATTAGCAAAACAAAAGGCAAAAAAAGCATTTTCTTTCCTCTAAGCGCCTTCGGTTATCAGGATCGAGCCATAATTAATTAAAGTCGTTTTTGAAAGTGCTTTGTGCGCCACATAGTATTACCTTTGTAAGATAAACCGAGTTCTTATCGCTTTTTTGTGCGTTTTATCTTTCATTTTGGTCGCTTTGCATGTTCGTATTTTGTCTCTTTGGCGAGGTTCAGTTGCATACGAATGTGAGCCCTATGAACTAAATCTTGTCGGAGGCGTTGCATAAGCTTTCAAATCGACTAATTATCAGTGATATAATCATAATGGAAGCTCGTGTGATACGCTTGTGTTTCGAAAAGCCTATCCGCGCATAATACGAATTTATAAGGCCTTTAGAGAAATATATACATATCTCTGTATGTGAATTATGCTTCTCTGGAAAGTCTCTTTGCCTAAATTATATGGAAAAAGAGGTCATCGAGAAAGAGGGTATAAAATTCGACCCCCGGTGTTTTTCTCATTCGCGTTCGCCGATCATTACCGCCCGGGGACTACCTTTTACATCATTATCCGTCCCCCAACAGAAAGGTGCAGTCCTCTTCGCTCCGTCATTATTCTTCATGCGTCTGTGGTTACGATGACATATTCCTCACCTCTTCTCTCTTCTCTCCTCTTTTATCTCTTTTCACGTCTCTCTGGTTACGATGACATATTTCTCACACCAGGTCTTGCCTAAGCTCTTGCGTGTCCTTAAGGCAAGGGAACCAAGTCAGCCCCATAAACCTCACCTTAGCCTCAGCACCTCCAGCCATGCATGTCTCTCAAGGGCTCTGCGTCCGTGTTTTAAGCATTGCTCCGTGTCCGCAGCCTGGCCTCCGTCCTTGCACCAGGAAAGAGAGCTTCGTCGCCACAGACCCGCCGTCCTCCAGGCCCCGGACCCAACGCCCGAGACGCAGACACAGACAATTCATGCACGAGTTATGAGATCTCTCCGGGCGCTTCTGGAGGCGTGTAATGCTAACACCATCCTGCCGTATATCACGAGGGGGTTCGTGCAGCCATGGTCTCTGCCGCGGGTTTATGCAGTTGCGCCGCTCGTGTTGTGGTCTTGTGGGCGGTCTTTCCCCTTTCTCGTGGGCTGGTTGGAGTGTAAGTAACGGTTGTGAGGCGATTGTGTGTTCTCCTGGATTAGGCTTCCGTGCCCGTGTTGCGTCTGTGATTCGGGAAATGTTATGAGCATGTACTAGATAGTCATTGCTATCCGGATCGTAAGGTGATAGGATTGGCCGTTTCTTTCCGTCTATTCGGGAGTTACTGCGGCATCAGCGGGGGAAATCGAGGAACAAAAATCAAAGCGGTTAGACTTTACGGCTGACAGGGACAGAATCCAGATCAGCGCCTCTGGTGAACGTATTAGTAACCTCCCCAAAGGGCGCGCAGTACGTCCGCGAGATAATGGTACAGAATACGACAGGGGAATGCAATATGGAAAGTGCAAATTCTCGATCGGCATTTGCATTTTGAATCGGGCATTCCAGATGGCATGTCTCCCCCTTTCTCTAACTCTTGATCCGGGGGCAAACTGGGGCTGTGTTCGCTTATCTTCCCTCGTCCTTCGCCGCGAGGTTGGCAGAGGGGCAGACTGCGAAGAGGCCTTTGCAAATGGTTCTAACGCTGCCTTATGACGCACGGCTGCGCTGCTGTATTTAAGAGAGGTGTATACTCTAGCGGTAGAATAGAACCCCCTTGTTCGCGGGTAGCCTCCCCCCGGACGTCCCGATTGAGACGTCAATCTCTAACAACATAATCACAGCACAGTAAACTCACGGCGCCATCAAATAACAGCCCTTATCCTTTGTCTTCATGCACCCTAATACAAAACCATTCACTTAGTCTCCCGACTCCCTTGGGCCCTCCCTTGCTCTCTTACCTGGATTTTGATTCGTACTCTATTATTTTTTGCTCTCTGTCTGTGTACACTTAATTATAATATACATTCCAGGAGAGGGTGTTCGTTGCTCTTACTACCGTCCTCTTACGTTAGGAAATTGTGGATACGTCTTATTATCTCGATTCCTTACTTATCAATTAAGAACCAAAGTGCTAGGGGGACAAGAGCGCGCCCGTTCTTAAATGGGCCAACCACCTAAACCCACTGCCTCCCCTCCCCCCAGCCCCCAAAAAGGGGATTAATGGAGGATGGGGTGGGGGGGGGGGACGGGTTAAGTACGCCAGTGATGGGGATTAACTTTGAGATGAATAGAGAGTCGATCTTTTAAGTTCTCTCGTGGGGGGAAAAATGCTAATATATTCTGCGGAGATATGAAGTTTGGAGAGGGACGGATTCGGAGACCATACACCCGCCGGGGATGGGACGAAAAGAGAGAGTCTTCGGAGGGTTTATGGCGGAGCTCTGAATATTGTTGGCGGGCGAGGTAGAAGAAGGAGAAGAGAAGGAGGAGGGGAATGGAAGTGGAAGGGGAAGGAAAGGAAAGGAGAAGAAGAGGAAAAGAAGAAGAAGGAGGAGAAAGAAAAGAAGAAAAGAAGAAGAAGAAGGAAGAAGAAGAAGAAGAAGAAGAAGAAGAAGAAGAAGAAGAAGAAGAAGAAAAGAAGAGGAAGGAGGAGGAGAAGAAAGAGGAGAGGAGAAGGAGAAAGAGAAGGAGGAGGAGAAGAAGAAAGAGAAGGAGGAGGAGAAGGGAGGAGAGAGGAGAAGAAGAAGAAGAAAGGAAGAGGAAGAGGAGGAGGAGAGAAGAAGAAAAGAGAAGAAAGAAGGAGAAGAGAAGAAGAAGAAGAAGAAGAAGAAAAGAAGAAGAAGAAGAAGAAGAAGAAGAAGAAGAAGAAGAAGAAGAAGGAGGAAGGAGGAGGAGGAGGAGGAGGAGGAGGAGAAAGAGAAAGGAGAGAGAGGAGGAAAGAAGTGGAAAGGAGGAGGAGAAGGAGGAAGAAGAAGAAGAAGAAGGAGGAGGAGGAGGAGGATAATAATGATAATGATAATAATGATAATGATAATGATAATAATAATAATAATAATGATAATGATAAGAAGAAGAGGAAGAAGAAGAAGGAGTGTCCTCCAAGTTTGAAGTAGGACGACACCCTTCTTCTGCGATCTCTCGGTTATAAAAAAAAAAAATTCATATAAGAAAGTTGGCAACTCTCCTCAACTCCAGCTAAGCCCCAAGAAAAGGGGAAGTTGGAATGATAAAAGAGTTTTTTTAATACTCTCATTAGCGCGACGAGTTTAAAAAAAGGTGCGATTTAAATTAGCACGGGGTCGGGAGGGTGGTGGGGGTTGGGGGGGGGGGGGGGGGGGTGGGGGGAGATTAAGTAAATGCATTAAATTGTGGCTGAAAACATGATGTGATTATCGTGTCGGTTGTTCGGAATAGGAATTAAAAAAAGGTCATTGTTTTTTATCTCTCTCTCTCTCTCTTCTCTCTCTTCTCTCTCTCTCTCTCTCTCTCTCTCTCTCTCTCTCTCTCTCTCTCTCTCTCTCTCTCTCTCTCTCTCTCTTCTCTCTCCTCTCTCTCTTCTATGTTTTACGACTTCTGGTTCATCGGAGACTTTTGGGAAATACGAGAAGGACGATAACAGAAAGAGGATAGAAAAGGATGAACGAGAGAAGGAAAGGAGAAAAGGAGAATAAACGACTGAGGAGAAGAAAACGAAAAAAAAAAAAAAGTTGTAGCCGAAGGTAGCGCGGGCGGAGAGGCATGGGCGGCGGGCGTGCGGGCGGAGGCGGCCGTCTGGCGAGTGTCCAACGGGGGCGAGCGAAGGGGACGCCATGGGGGGGGGGGGGCGCTCTGGGGGCGAACCGAATTGGCTGGACTGGAACCGCCTGATAGAGAGTGAATTAGTCTGCCGATCTGCGGGGAAGGCGGAGGAAGGGGGGAAGGGGCGGGGTGGGGTGGGGGTTGGGGGAAGTCAAGGAAGTCTGGATAGAGGATAGAGTTAGGTAAAGAGTTGGTTGGAGATGTCCCATTTTTTTTTTTTTTTTTTTTTTTTGGGGGGGGGGGTGAGGGCATTGGGTGGATACATACAGGACATCCGCGCCCACACGCTCAAACGCTCACATCTACCCTTTACTTCACGCTTACTCACGCTCACGCTCTCACTCACACTCACACTCACACTCACACTCCACTCACACTCACACTCCAGCACCGCTCAGACCGCATGCTAATCCGTCCAAGCGCAGTGTGATTGTGCCCGCACACCCCCAATCACAACTCCCGGCCATCCCTCGCTCACAGGGCGGCGAGGGGATCCACTCCACCGGCGATTGCGCGGATTGCAAATAGCGACCAGCATGCCACGCCACATAGGTAAGGCACAATAAGACACATAGGCCTTACACCTCGCCATGCCTGTCCCGAAATAGCGGTGCTGGCAACGCGAAGCGGCGCGAAGGAAACAGATTATAAAAATTTTGCGTCTTGCAGCGAAGGCGAACAGCACAAATTGAGAGTGAAACGGGAAAAGAGAGTAGCAGAGAGGGAGGAGAGAGGAGAGGGGAGGGGGAGGGAGAAGGGAGAGAGAGGGAGGAGGGAAGAGGGAGAGGGAGAGGGAGGGAAGGGAGGGAGGGAGGGAGGGAGGGAGGGAGGGAGGGAGGGAGAGGGGCGGGGAGGGAGAGAGCGAGAGGGGGGAGGGGAGAGGGAGAGAGCGAGAGGGGGAGGGGGAGAGGGAGAGAGCAAGAGGGGGGGGGGGGGAGAGGGAGGAGAGCGAGAGGGGGGGAGAGGGAGGGGGGAGAGCGAGAGGGGGGAGGGGGAGAGCAGAGAGGGGAGGGGGAGGGGGAGAGCGAGAGGGGGGAGGGGGAGGGAGAGCGAGAGGGGGGGGAGGGGAAAGCGAGAGGGGGAGAGGGAGAGAGGGGGAGAGGGAGAGAGGGAGGGAAGAGAGCGAGGACACAGAGAGAGAGAGAGAGAGGGAGAGAAAGCGAGAGAGAGAGAGAGAAAGCGAGAAGAGAGCGAGAGACGAGGAACACAGAGAGAGAGAGAGGGAGAGAGAGAGAGAGAGAGAGAGAGAGAGAGAGAGGAGAGAGAGAGAGAGAGAGAGAGAGAGAGAGAGAGAGAGAGAGAGAGAGAGAGAGAGAGAGAGAGCGAGGACAGAGAGCACAGAGAGAGAGAGAGAGTGAGAAGAAAAGAGGACAAGCGAGGGAGGGAAGGGAGAGAGAGTGAGTGAGCGAGAGTCTGAAATCATATTAGCCCCTTAAAGAGGAGCCATTGCAATCCAAATGAGTCGTATTTGAGGAGGAAATTACGTAAGGAATCGAAGTTGCAACGACGATGGAGTATATAGATGCAGACAAGTCGAGGGAGAAGTATAGAGAGGGAATTGTATTTGCCATGGACGTTCGTTATTGATCCCCGACCTTCTCTCTCTCTCTCCTCTCTCTCTCCTCTCTCTCTCTCTCTCTCTCTCTCTCTCTCTCTCTCTCTCTCTCTCTCTCCTCTCTCTCCTCTCTGCTCTCTCTCTCTCTCTCTCTCTCTCTCTCTCCTTTCTCTCTCTTCCTCTCTCTCTCTCTACTCTTTCCTTTCTCTCTCTCTCTCGCTCTTCTTTGCTTTCTTTCTTTCTTTCTTTCTTTTCTTTCTTTCTTTCCTCTCTCTCCTCTCTCTCTCTCTCCTCTCTCTCTCTCTCTCTCTCTCTCTCTCTCTCTCTTCTCTCTCCTCCTCTCTCTCTCTCCTCTCTCTCTGTTTCTTTTCTTTCTTTCTTTCTCCATGCCACTTTATTTACTGTTTTCTTTCCGCTTCCTTTTCTCCTTTCTCTCGTCCGCTCTCCTCGGTTTCCTTTCAATACGTTTTTTTTTAATCTCTTCCATTCTTCATTCTTCAATTCAATATATCTTGTTTTTTTATATTTTTTGTAGGTTATTCTCTATGTTACCTGATTCTGTGATAATGTATTTATGCAAAGTTCATTCAGGTGTTACTCCGCTGGAAACGTTAATTGCAATATTTATGATAATGATGATAATGTTGTCCTCAGTGATATTGCAAAGCAGCATAATTACCAAATGCCATTGGTTAACGGTGTTAAAGGGCGTGATTTCCGATAAAAACTGTGGTTAGAATCGTACTAACATTTCGGGATAAATGGTGTGGGTAAGTAATGGTAGTAGCTCAGATAATGGTAGTAAATGGTAAGTAGCTGCGATGATCATGGTACTTACTCTCGCCGCGCGATGTTGATAGTAAATAGTAGGTATGAACCGCATTCATGTTGACAAATGTAAGAAAGGTATGAATGAGAATGAATAACAATACAAGAGATGTTTTGTCCGGTTTCGATTTTATGTATTATGTGTATTTCTGACGAAGATGTAATCGAACCGGCCAGATTACATCTTCTTGTATGGTGAAGGTATTTATTCTCATTCATACATTTTCTGCAGTAGTAGTAGGTATGTTGATAACAGTGGCAATGGCAATGGCATCTGGAACTGTGAGGGTAATCAGGATAATTAGTTTCTTTGGCAGCCAGGGTCACGATGATTAATGAAAACGTATTGTCATAGATATCAATCATGGAAAAAAATGATTCTAGTTTTTTTTTTTTTTCTTTTTCTTTTTTTTGAAGTGGACAACTATCAAGGGTAATAGAATTAGCTATATAGATAAACTCGCATAGGTATATATTGAATAAACTAGTTGCTTGTTTTTTGCGTTACAGTCGAAAGCGAAATGTATTATATATATATATATTATATATATTATTATTATATATATTTATATATATATATATAATATATATAATATATAAGAGCATACCTCGCACATATATCTTTCTTCGCCCGGCAGATATTGCGGGACTATATCTTCGAATATGTCTCTTCAAGGAACAGGAAGTGGCCAGACCTGTAACAAGCCCCTCCCCTCCCCTCCAGCTCACAGCCGTTTCCCACGCCCATCATCATACCGCTTGGAATCACCCCCTCTCCCCGCACCCTCCCCGTCAATCCCTTGTTCCTAGCGTCCTAAACTCCCTTGCCTCTCTTCTACCTTTCCCTCTCAGATTCTTAAAAACGCTCTGCGTGTAACCTCCAACTGTTTCTTCATCTCTCTCCTCCATTCTCTATCTCTCCTCCACTTTCCTCTCTCTTGCTCCTTCCACTTTTTCTTCTCTCTCTCCTGCCACTCTATCTGTCTCATTCCTCCCAGTTTTTCTCTCACTCATCCATTCTAAACCTTCTCTCCTTACTTCCACTTTTTCACTCTTTTCTTCGACTCTCTCCTATCTCTCCTCCACTTTTCCTCTCTCTCCTCCCCGATCTAACCCAACTCTTATTTCTTCCCCGTCTCTTATCCTTCTTACCCTACGTCCTTCCTCCTCCCTTCCTTCTCTCTCCTTTATCACCCTCTCCCCTTCCCCTCCCCTATCTCCCTCTCCCTCTCCTTCCACTCTCCTCTTCCTTCTCTCCCTTCTCTCCCTTCTTTCTCTCATTTCCCTCTCCCTCCCTTCCTTCTCTCTCTCTTCCTTTTCTCCCCCTCCCCCTTCCTTCTCTCTTCTCCCCCTTCCTTTTCCTCCCTCTCCCCCCCTTCCTTCTCTTCCTTTACCCCCTTTTCTCTCATTTTC
This sequence comes from Penaeus vannamei, assembly GCF_003789085.1. Taxonomy (NCBI): domain Eukaryota; kingdom Metazoa; phylum Arthropoda; class Malacostraca; order Decapoda; family Penaeidae; genus Penaeus; species Penaeus vannamei. Next base: position 314,997 of record NW_020870882.1, on the reverse strand, counting down.
CTACTTCCTTCTCCCCCTCCCTCCTTCCTTCCCTCCTACTCTCCCTTCCTTTCTCCTCCACCCTCCTTCCTTCCCCGGCCCGCCTCGACCCAAACCTAGACAGAAAATTTATCTCCGCAAATGTGTATATACCCCCCACCACCCCACCCACCCCCCTTCTCCCAGAACACCCGAGCAGAACTCTTATATCTTTATTTCCGGGTTGAGATCTGGTCTGGCTGGGTGTATGGATTTCTCTCTCTTTCTCTCTTTATTCTCCTTTCCTTTAATAATGTCTATTTCTTGCCTTTTCTCTTTCTGTTGTTCGTTCTTGCTGTCTTTGTTTTGGCTTTGGTGTGGTTCTGTTAAAGTTGTGTCTTTGTGTCTTGAATCCCCAACCTTCCCTCTCTCTCTTCTCTCTTTCCTCTCTCTGTCTCTCCTCGTCACTCTCTCTCTCTCTCTCTCTCTCTCTCTCTCTCTCTCTCTCTGCTCTCTCTCTCTCTCTCTCTCTCTCTCTCTCTCTTCTCCTCTCTCCTCTCCGTCCTCTCTCTCTCTCTCTTCTCTCTCTCTCTGTTCTCTCTCTCTCCTCTTTCTCCCCTCCTCCCTGCCTCCCTCTCCTCCTGTCCTCTCCTCCTCCTCCTCTTCTGTCCCTCTCCCTCTTCCCCCCCTCTCTTTCTCTCTCTCTCCTCCCTCCTCTTTCCTCCCTCCCTCCCTCCCTCCCTCCTCCCTTCTCCCCCTCCCTCCCTCTCCCTTCTCCCCTCCCCCCTCCCTCCCTCCCTCCCTCCTCTCCCTCCTTCCTCCCCTCCCTCTCCTCTCCTGTCTCAGCATGACACCCTTTCCTGCCGCAGCGCACCCCGACGCGACGCCGGGGACTGACCGCCGAGGGAGAAAGAAGCCTTTGTTGCGGCTAATTGTGTGTTTACAGATCGCCCAAGTTTTAATTGGTGGCCGGGAGAATAGCCTGGTTTATAGGGATGTATAAAGACACTCCCAAGTTTTAATTGTTTGTCTGTCGCACCGATAGCTTCGGCCGGCGAGTCAGGGCGGGGTGGGTTGGATTGGGTTGGGTTGGGTGGGGGGGTTTCCCGTCTGTGGTTCTGGTATTTGGGTCCGTTTCTGTGTCTGTCTTGTTTCCTTCTCTTTCTTTTCTTCTTCCTTTCTCTTTTTCTTTCTCTTTCTCTCTTCTCTGCTCTCTTCTCTCTCTCTCTCTCTCTCTCTCTCTCTCTCATCTCTCTCTCTCTTCTCTCTCTCTCTCTCTCTCTCTCTCTCTCCTCTCTCCTCTCCTCTCCTCTCTCTCTCTCTCTCTTCTTCTCTCTCTCTCTCCCTCTCTCTCTCTCTCTCTCTCTCTCTCTCTCTCTCTCTCCTCTCTCTCTCTCCTCTCTCTCTTCTCTCTCCTCTTCTCTCTCTCCCTCCTCTCTCCTTCTCCCTCTCCCTCCCTCTCCCTCTCCCTCTCCCTCTCCCTCCCCCTCTCCCTCTCCCTCTCCCTCTCCCTCTCCCTTCTCCCTCCCTCCCCTCTCTCCCTCTCCCTCTCCCTCTCCCCTCCCTCCCCTCTCCCTCTCCCTCTCCCTCTCCCTCCCTCCCAGTGGTAGCTTAGTTGAGCCGCTGTTCATTTTGGCGAGGCATTGCTCAACTTTATATTGATTTTTGGGATATTGGTCTTTGTGCCAATGATGAATAAGGTTTGCATGACTTTTCGTTTATCAGTTTATTGGTTCTTTTGATGAGATTATATTGCTTTTATTTTTCTTCCATTTCGTTTTATGTGTTTTTCGATAATGATGGCGACTCGGTCTTCGGGGCAGAGTCACGCGGCGGGTCTTTCCAGCTTAGGACTTTTGAGGCTAAAGACTTTAAAGAAAGATTAAAGAGAGAGAGAGAGAGAGAGAGAGAAAAAAAAAAAAAACTCTTTGAGTTGAAGCGGTCTTTGCCATTCGCCCGGACTCCTTCATTTCCTCCTATCCTCCTCTTCCTCCCCCTCTCCCTCTCCTCCTCCTCTCCTCCTCCTCCTCCCTCCTCCTCCTCCTCCTCCTCCTCCTCCTCCTCCTCCTCCTCCTCCTCCTCCTCCTCCTCCTTATCAGCCAATTTTTAATCGACGTCGTTATCTTAACTATGCCATTTTAAGGGGGGTGGAGGTGGGGTGGGATGGGGGAGGGGGTGTTTTTTGCCGGCCGGAGTATCACTTGTTCCTTTCAAGAGTGACTCGCTACACTCACGCTCGTTCTTAGCTCTGTATTTTTGTGTCGTAAGAGTCCGTCTCCTTTTTGGGATTCTGGGTGTCATATTTTTCGTTCCTTTTTTCTCG
>NW_020870882.1:305216-310216 GCF_003789085.1 Penaeus vannamei | reverse complement strand
CTCTCTCTCTCTCTCTCTCTCTCTCTCTCTCTCTCTCTCTCCTCTCTCTCTCTCTCTCTCTCTCTCTCTCTCTCTCTCTCTCTCTCTCTCTCTCTCTCTCTCTCTCTCTCTCTCTCTCTCTCTCTCTCTCTCTCTCCTCTCCTCTCCTCTCTCTCCCTCGTTTTGATTACACTCTAATGATATTAAGCATAACAATTAAGGAAAGTGACTGCGAAAATCTCGATAATTATTGATTAATATTAATGTGTTCACCATAAGAATAATGATAATGGAAGTATTTCAATTATGATAATGATAACAAAGCAGACGTGATTGTACAAGTAGTGGGAACAGTTATAAATATGTATTTCTAGAGTATTTAGAGTATTAGGTAGTAATTTATGTTTTCTCTTTTTTCAGGTATGTCGTCTGAAGAATGCGGATAGGCCTACCATATGAGACGATGCATTGGAAAGGCGGATAATGTGGGGTTTTAGTACGTAAGTAATAAAGAGTATCCAGAAACTCACTCCCCGGGATAGTAATAGACGGCCAACGTGTGTGTTGTGATAGAGACCTGCTCACGTGAGACTGGGATGAATCAATTCCATTTTTAAGGGGACTTACTCTATTCCTTAAGAATAGAGTGGACGATGGCTGCATACGGGGTGCGAATGGGTTTAACGACAGACACAGGCAGCGGTTTATCAGCGCTTAAAAGAAAAGTGTGAAATCTGGCCATAACATGACGTAAAAAAAAAGGAAGAATAAAGGGTTCGTCAAGTTTGTGTGGGTGGGGATGTAAATTTGCAATTTCAATTCATGAGCAACGAACGTGGAAGTGGAGGCCAGTCGCCACGTAGGAGGAGCATGAACCACCCTCGTCAGGAGTCGAGTCGGCGTTCTGCACCAAGGACCACCTCGCTTTACCGAGTCCCGCACGCCTGTCATCACGTCTCAAGGAGTGGGCGAGCCAGACAGCCGAAAGGAGCATCGACCTACACGCACGCACGCACGCACACGCACACGCACACGCACACACGCACACGCACACGCACACGCACACGCACACGCACACGCACACGCAACACGCACGCACACACGCACACGCACAGCACACGCACACGCAACACACACACACACACACACACCACACACACACACACACACACACACACACACACACACACACACACACACACACACACACACGAGGAAGCCAGGGCCCGGCGAGCGCGCCCCTGGCCCTCCGGAGCCCTCCACCCGACGGAGCAATTTGGCACCGTCGTCAGCGCCTTGACGGCCGGCCACCGAGTGCGAGGCAGGAGGCCGCACCTGCTCCCTCGGAAGCGCTTCGCTGGATTAGCTTATTTTCCGCGTCGCTCGGGCGTGATGTTTCCCTCTCTCTCATTTTTTTCTCATGTGGGGCGTCGGGGGCGTGGGCGGCGTGGGCGTCGTGGGAGGGCGGTCGGGCATGGGGGCGTGGGCGTCGGGGGCGTGGGGCATGGGGCGTGGGGGCGTCGGGGGGCGGGCCGGCGAGGATGGTGGAATAGGGCTGGATGCAGTTGAACAGGCAATTATAGGTGTGTATAGGCTTGCGTTGGTCGGGTTGTCGTGGATTTTAAGCTTAAAGGGGAAATGATATGAAAATATGTTTATTAATAATTTCTCCATGCTGTTTTCTTTTTTCTTTCTGTCTTTTACTAGCGTGTTATCTTACACTATATCGAATATCGTTTTTTTTTTTCTTTTCTTTTCTTTCCCCATGCATTATCTGTTCCCACAATTCCTTTATCGTGCCTCTTTTTCCAACTCCCCCCAAACAACGGCATTTCTCCCACACATTGTTAACTCTTCGCCTTGCTCTCTTTTCTCCATTATTTCCACACGCCTCCTCCTCCTCCTCCTTCTTTTCTCCTTTCCTCCTCCTTCTCTTCTCTTCCTCTACCTTCTCTTTTTCCTCTTTCTCCTCCTTCTCCCTCTTTCTCCTTCTTCTCCTTTCTCTTCTCTCCTCCTTTTCTTTTTCCTCTTTCTCCTCCTCTTTTTTTCCTCCTTCCCTTCCTCTTTTTCCTTCCCTCCTCCTCCTCCTCCTCCTCCTCTCCTCCCTCCTCCTCCTCCTCTCCTCCTCCTCCTCCTCCTCCTCAGGTCTTGTCTCAGTGTGTCCTTGCAAACTTCCACATCCAATTAGGACGGTTCGTTGCTGTCCACCGTTCCCCGGATGTCAGCCCTTGCAAGACGATGATAACAAAGCATCAGCCACAAACGGAGATGGCTTTTCCCCCTCCCCCACTTCCCCACTTCCCCCTCCCTTCCTCTCTCTCTCCCACTTCCCCCTTCCTCCCTCTCTTCCCACTTCCCCCCTTCCTCCCTCTCTCCACTTACCCCTTCCTCCCTTCCACCCACTTCACTCCCACTTCTTCCCCTTCCCTTCCCCCTTCCTCCCCCCTTCCTCCCCCCTTACTTACCCCTTCCTCCCTCTTTTCCACTTATCCTTTCTTCCCTCTTCCCCACTACCCCTTCTCCCCCCTCCCCTCTTCCCACTTCCTCCTTCTGTCCCACTTCCCCTTCCTCCCCCTCCCCATTTATCCCTTCCTCCCCCTCCCCCACCCTTCCTCCCCTCCCACTTCCCTCCCCCCCCCCCCCACTTCCCCCTTCCCCCTTCCTCCCTCTCCCCCACTTCCGTCCGTCCAGCTCTGGCATTGGCTCGCTACCCCCTCCCCCCCCCCCCTTTTTTTTTCTTCTTTATTTCTTATGACAAGTTTGTCTCTGTGGTCTATTTCGGGTTTTGCTCTTTCCGTGCACGTCGCTAGATGAGTTTCTTTCTTTGTTTCTTTTTGTCTTTTCTTTCTTTCTTTCTTCTTCCTTCCTTCTTTTTTTTTTTTTTTGTCATTCTCTGTTCCTCTCTCTTTTTTCTTGTCTTCTTTATAGTTTCCCATTTGTTTTTATTTTTCTCTTTCATCCCGTTTTGCCGCGACCCATTTGTTCCTCTTTTATCGCTGGTCGTCACCCTTGCCCCCCCCCCCCCCCCCGCCCCCGTCCCCTTGCCTTCAGGCCATTTCCTCCGTCCCCTTGACCCTTCCTCATTCCCTCTCTGTCTCCTCCTCTCCCTTCTCCTTCTTCTTCTTCTTCTTCTTCTTCTTCTTCTTCTTCTCTTCTTCTTCTTCTTCTCTTCTCTTCATCTTCATCTTCTCTCTCTTCATCTTCATCTTCTTCTTTCTCTTCTTCTTCTTCTTCTTCTTCTCCTCTCCTCCTCCTCCTCCTCCTCCTCCTCCTCCTCCTCCTCCCCCCTCCCCCCTCCTCCTCCTCCTCCTCCTCCTCCTCCCTCCTCCTCCTCCTCCTCCTTCCTCCTCCTCCTCCTCCTCCTCCTCTCTCCTCCTCTTCGTTATTCCGCTTCTTATTCCCCTATCTTCTCCTCTTCGTTCCTCATTCTCGCTCATTCCCCTCATTTTCCTTATCCCTTCCCTCACCCCTTGCCCCTCACTCTCTCTCCTTCTCCTCATTCCTTCCCTACCCTCTCGCCCCTCCTTCTCATCCATTCACTCCTTATTTCTCCTCATGTCTTCCGCTCGCCCCTCACTCTCCTCATCCCTTCTCCCCTCACGCAAATCCCCCAACACTCGTTTTTTTTTTATCACTTCCCCTTTCTCCACGTTTCCCCTCTTTATTGCCGATTATATTGCACCCCTTTATTTATTTTTTCTTTCTTTTGCTCCCTTGGGTTTTATTTTCAACTTGTCTTTTAATCTTGCTCCGGGTACGTCGTCCTCGTCTTCTGGTGCAAAATCCTCATTCGGGTCTCGGAGAGTATGAGGAAAATAGCAGGAAATAGCAAATAGAATTTGGAAAATAGGAGGTGGCGGAGAGAAAGAATAAGGAAAAAATGCAGGGAAATAGCAGGGAGTTGAAAATAGACATGGTAAATAGATGATAAAAAAGTACAGAAAGAATTGGAAAAAATGCAGGGAAATAGCAGGAAGTAGAAAATAAACATGGGGAATAGGAGATGATAGAGAGAAAGAATTAGAAAAAAAATGCTGGGAAATAGTAGGAAATAGCAAATAGAAATTGTAAATAGGAGATGATGATAAAAAAGTAAAGAAAGAATTATATATAAAAAAATCAGCGAAATATGAGGAAATAGAAAATAGAAATGTGGAGTAGAAAATAATGATAGGAAGTAAAGTAAGAATTTTAAAAAATGGTGGAAGATAGCAGAAAATAGAAAGTAAGAAATGGGAAATAGGAAATGATGATAGAAAATAAAGTACAAAAAATGCTGGGAGATAACAGTAAATGGAAAATAGAAATGGGAAATAAGAAATGATAGAAAATAAAGTAAGAATTAAGAAGATAGAAATGTGGAGTAGGAATGATGATAAAGTAAGAAATATTAGGAAAATGAAAATAAAAATGGGAAATAGGAAATGAAGACAGAAAATAAAGTAAGAATGAAAATGAAATTCTGGGAAATAGCAGAAAATAGAAAATAAGAAATGGGAAATAGGAAATGATGATAGAAAATAAAGTCAAAATGTAAATAATAATGCTGGGAAATAGAAATGAGTAGAAATGATGATAAAGTAAGAATTTTTGAAAATATGGGGAATATGAGGAAAAAGAAAATAGAAATGGGAAATAGGAAAGAAGACAGAAAATAAAGTAAGAATGAAAAAGAAATGCTGGGAAATAGCAGAAAATAGAAATAGGAAATAGGAAATGATAGAAATTAAAGTAAGAATTAAGAAAAAAAGCTGGGAAATTTGAGGGAATAAAAAATGGTAATGTGGAATAGGAAATGATGATAGAAGTAAGAATAAAAAAATGCTGGGAAATATTAGAAAATAAAAAGACAGAAACGGGAAATGCGAATAATGATAAAAAGTAAAGAAAGAATTTTAAAAAATTCAAGGAAATGAGAATAAAAAAGGCAGGTAAATATAAGGAAATAACAAAATAGAAATGTGAAACAGGAAATGATGATAGAAAATAAAATGAGAATTAAATAAAATTAGAAAAAAATC
>NW_020870882.1:292716-300216 GCF_003789085.1 Penaeus vannamei | reverse complement strand
TAGGATAAGAGTAAGAGAGATGATGGAAGAGTGAGAGCGAGAGAGAGAAAAAAGAAAGGGAGAGAGTGAATCAAACGGACACACACCACCACCACCCACCCAGACACACACGCACCCACACACACACACACACACACACACACACACACACGCACGCACACACGCACACGACCCCCCCCCCCCCCACACACACACACACACGCTCGCACGCACGCAATTCCCGATTCCTCTTGATATCTGATTCTGGCGCAACGAAGGCAGGAACGAAATCTCTTGCAAGTTATTCTCATTGTTTTTGCTGAAGATTTCGAAGCCTTTGCAATGGTGACAAAATCATGCAAATTCTACTCAGGGGTTAGACTTCGCGACCGATTTTGAGAACCTGGGACGAGGGTTATTCCAAGACCCTAAAAGCAAGAATCTGTCCCATGGTGTTCGGGGCCTGTTCGCTCATACTGTTTCACGGGTCACCGGAAAAACACAGCTCGTCGGAACTATTTATTTCGACCTGGAAGGCCATGGAAATGAATGCATTCACGTGCAAACACCTCCCAGGCATTGATCGGAACAAATGGACAAACAAAATCTATACACACAACCATGCAAATCATTTGAATAGAATTTGAATAGAATTTGAATTCTATTCCATGTACAGCTTTAACAAAGTTTAAGTTTTTAGATATTAAAATTCATTTATTAGGTAAAAGATTATACAATATCTAGTATCACAGCACATTTTAAGCAATATCAAACAATTAGATCCCATGAAATAAAATAACATTGAATCATAATACAATTTAACATAACGCTCACAACTTTGCCTCATCTGTGAGCGTGAAGTCCTGTTCCTAACTGGCAGGATAAAAGATCTCCACAAACAACATGCTGCTCTGCCACTCGAAACTGAATGGACAATTTCATCGCATTCAGACCAATTAAATATCTTCATATTTATCCAATATCAGATCATGAGTTTTGGAAATAGACTTCAACCGCCAACATGAAAAGTAAAACGCTCCTGATTACATGCAAATATTACTTACGATATAACAAAATATGCCTCCTGGTACAAATGAACTGTCCATACCATCACAGAGGACATGATAAAGGGTGGTGTCATACAACTTGTAGTTCTAAAAATACACCAAGCGATTCCTTTTTTACACCTAAAGCCTCCCATGCGCTTTCATTTTTTCCCATAATGCTCAGCAAATTACGAATATCGACATGCGAAAATAAAACAGAAAATGGTAAATTATCAGTTCATACAAACTAATGATACAAATACGCTGGTAATGTTGAAGTGTATGTGCGGGTACAATCCACTAGCTCCGGTTAAGGGAAAAAATTGTCCCAGTGCTTTTAACCGACAACATTACAGCTTTATGTACTCTAAAGAAAAAAAAAATCAACATAATAAAAAATATATATATTTCAGTGCATGTAAAAATAACTTGCTAATGACTGAAAATATTTACATCAGTGAATAGCGTACCCCGGGGCGTATCTTTCAGCTTAAAGCATATGCAACATTCGTCGATTTGTGGATGTCGTGGAATAGTAAAACGGCTGTAAGTACCCTGGCCGCAAGCATAAAGGGTATATGATTGTGAGAAATGGGAGGTGGGTTTTGTAATTTCAGTAGTAGTGGTGTGTGTGTGTGCGTGTGCGTATATATGTATATGTTTGTGCATATACATGTATATATGCATATACGTATATGTATATGTGCATACATGCATATATCCACACGTGTACAGAACAGACAGTAAATGAAACGTGGGTATTACTTACCGTAGATTTTTGTAACAAAAAGCTTCATAGATCACGCCTCCAACGCGCATGGGTTGGAGGTGCACATACACACACACACATGCATGCATGTATTGATGTATGTATATATATATATATATATATATATATATGTATGTATTAACAAGAGTGGATAAATGTATATATATGTAAGTGTGAATGTATTTATATATGTAAGTATGTATGAATGTATGTATGAATGGATGGATGTATTTGATTTGGATGTATTTTATGTATGAATGATGGATGATGGATGGATATATTTATGTATGGATAGATGGATGTATTTATGTATGAATGTATGGATGGATGGATATATTTATGTATGGATGGATGGATGTATTTATGTATGAATGTATGGATGGATGTATTTATGTATGTATGGATGGATGTATTTATATATGAATGTATGGGTGAATGAGTGTATTTATGTATGGATGGATGGATGTATTTATGTATGGATGGATGAATGTATTTATGTATGAATGTATGTATGTATGATGGATGGATGGATGTATTTATGTATGAATGTATGGATGTATTTATGTATGAATGTATGAATGGATGAATGTATTTATGTATGAATGGATGGATGGATGGATGTATTTATGTATGAATGGATTGGATGGATGGATTGTATGAATGTATGTACGTGTGTACAGAGATGTGTTCGTTCAACTTCCCCCAAACTAACAGCAGAAGTACCGTTCCCTGTCCGCCTCGGGTTCGAAAAATGCAAACCGTTATCGGGAAAGTTGGAAGACCTTTTCGCCGGAAATAAGGTCGCGGTCTCGAGAAGGTTGCAACTGGGGGGGGGGGGGTCGAGTTGCCTCTTCCACTTATTTTTGTTTATTCCCTCACTCGCCCGCGCTCGGTCTCTCTCTCTCCTTGTTTGGCTGCTTGATCTCGGGTCGCGTTCTGTGTGTTGGTTTGTAATTCTTGGTTCTTTCGGAATACGTTTTATACTTTATTTCTGTCTCTCTCTCTCTTTTCTTTTTGATGTCTTTCTCTTCTCTTCTTCTTTTATCTCTCTATCTCTTTCTTCTCTCTCTCTCTCCTCTCTCTCTTCTCCTTCTCTCTCTCTTTCTCTCTCTCTCTCTCTCTCTTTCTCTCTCTCTCTCTCTCTCTCTCTCTCTCCTCTCTCTTCTCTCATCTCTTTCCCTCTCTCACTCTTCTCCTCTCTCCTCTTTCTTCTCTCTCTCTCTCTCTTTCTCTCTCTCTCTCTCTCTCTCTCACTCCACTCCCACTCCCCTCTGCCTCCAACTCCATTCTACCCCTTATAAACCCCGTCTCCCTCCCCTTCGCCCAACCACCTTCGCATCTCCCTCTCTTTCCCACTCCACCCCCCTCTCCCTCCCACTCCTACTCCAACGTCCCTCTCTTTCCAAACTCCACCCCACCCTACCGCATTCCCACTCAACTCCCCCTCTCTCCAACTCCCCCTCCTACCCTCCCCCGTCCTCACCCCCCCCCCCCTCCGCCCAACCATCTTCGCATTCCCTCTCTTTCCCACTCCAACTCCCCCCTCTCTCCCAACTCCAACCCCCCTCCCCCTCCCCTCCGCCCAACCATCTTCGCATCTCCTCTCTTTCCCACTCCAAGTCCCCTCTCTCTCCAACTCCACCCCCCTACCCTACCCCGTCCTTACCCCCCCCCCCCGCCCCACCAACATCTTCGCATCTCCCCTCTCTTTCCCACTCCAAAGTCCCCTCTCTCTCATCTCCACCCGCCCCCTACCCCGTCCTTACCCCCACCAACCCTCGCCCAAACTCATCTTCAGCAACTCCCACAAGTAATAGCAATTATCAAGCCATAAAGACCCAGAGCTTCGACTCCCAGCTGTCCATTTGGCAGCACAAACCCTGGGCCCGTATATGGTCGAAGATGTAGCGGCGCCGAAGAGGATTTTGGCGCTTGTGGACAGGTGTGGGAGGGAGAGGGGTCGCTGTCTTCTCGCCGCGACCTCGTCTTCGTCTTCCCATTTTGAAGTTATGCTAATGAAGCTTGGGCCTTGAGGTGTCGCGGCCTCCCCCCCCCCTCTCTCTCTCTGTTCTGTCTGTCTGTTGTCTCTGTCTGTCTTCTGTCTCCTCTCTCTCTCTCTCTCTCTCTCTCTCTCTCTCTCTCTCTCTCTCTCTTCTCTCTCTCTCTCTCTCTCTCTTCTCTCTCTCTCTCTGGTGGCCACACAGAGAACACGAAACGAGGAGTATTTGCATATTTATAATGCTAAATCCAACATCAGCCAACAAGAACTGTGAACTCTCTCTGTCTATCTGTCTGTCTATCTGTCTGTCTGTCTGTCTGTCTGTCTGTCTGTCTGTCTCTCTCTCTCTCTCTCTCTCTCTCTCTCTCTCTCTCTCTCTCTCTCTCTCTCTCTCTCTCTCTCTCTCTCTGTCTCTCTGTCTCTCCCTCTGTCTCTGTCTCTCTGTCTCTTCGTCTCTCTGTCTCTCTCTCTCCTCTCTGTCTCTCCTCCTCTCCTCTCCTCTCTCTCTCCTCTCTCTCTCTCTCTCGTTTTCTCTCCTTATCCTCTCTCCTCTCTCTCTCTCCTCTCTCTCTCTGCTCTGATCGTCGCTTTATAATATATTGTGTTTAGTATATACATGCAAATAAAATATATGACAATGATAATAATGAAACAAGAATGATAATGAAATAGTGGATTGATAATAATGATAATGATAATAATAATGATAATGATAACACAAACAATGATAATAGTAATGATAATAATAATGATAATGATACTAATGTTAATGATGATGGAAATGATAATGTTGAGATGGTAGTGATGATAATGGTGATAAATTAATTTAATAATATGAAATAATGATAATGATAATAGTAATTGTAATAACGAAAACGATGCTAATGTTGATTATATATTAAACACCATACTTAATATAAAATAACCAAATACTTGGGAAATAGTCTCTTATATTTTTCATATTTGATAAGTGGGCTTCTTATGGGAATCTTATGTGAATTCCATTTGTAAATTTTGAAAAAAGAACGAGTAAATAAATATGATAATATGAAATGTAATATAATATATACGCGAATTGTGTTATACGCGCGTAAAACGTGTTATTTCTCTTAGTGTTATTGTTATGGGTATTGACTGATGTCTTGTTTGGCAATAACACGCTCATGGATGCGATTTTTGGTTACTTTCCATGTTTGATTGAAGGGAAGCTTTTATCGCGATTTCTGTACAAACTCGGTATCATGCTCGGGTTCCTACGAAAAAGGGATTGGTAAGTGACGTATGCTGTAGGGCTAAATGCGTTAAAGAAGGAAATGGGCCGATTAAAAGGAATCACCATCATTATAGTCATGACAACCACCGCCACCGTTGTCATAATTCATCTCCCACCATCATATTCATCATACTCATCACCACCACCATCATAATCATCACAACCGCCACTATCTTCATCATCATATTAATCACCACCACCATCATCATATCATAATCATACTTATCACTCATTCATAAATCATCACCAACCTCATCATAATCACCGTCACCACTATCATCATACTCATCACCATCAGCACCAGTATCATCATAATCATCACCACCAGCACTATCATAATCATCACCAGCACCTATCATAATCATTCACCACCACCACCATCATCATAATCATCACCACTGTCACCATCACCATCACCACCACCATTTATACCAGCAGCAGCCGGAGAGCTCATTAGGCCGATCTGCACTGGCAACCCACACAAATCTTCGCCCTTGTATCGCCCACAGAAATAGTGTAACGATATTGCATTCAGTGTTGCAATTCTGTCCACTTTTCTTGCTCGAGGGGACGTCTTGGTAGCGCTTGCACCACGACGCCTCGGACGCCCACGCAGCCATGGGCCAATAACAGGGCAGAGGTTTGTTTCTTTCCCAGCCATTCGTTGCAAAATTGGAGAGACGCTTTTTGGTGAATGTGTACGAGTATGTAGGTGGGTAGATGCATATTTCTAAGAATGTGTACGAGTATGTAGGTGGGTAGATGCATATTTCTAAGAATGTGTACGAGTATGGACATGGGCAGATGCATATTTCTAAGAATATATACGAGTATGTAGTTGGGTAGATGCATATTTCTGAGAATGTGTACGAGTATGGACATGGATAGATACAGATTTCGAAGAATGTAAATAAGTACGGACATGGACAGATGCACATTTCTAAGATTGTATAAATGCACATGGATAGATGTATATTTCTAAGAATTTATACTAGTATGTACATGGATAGATGTATATTTCTAAGAATATGAACGCGTATTTACATAGACGCACATTTCTAAGAATATGGACTAGTATATAAATGGACACATGCATATTCCTAAGACTATATATGAGTGCATACACGTATTGACGCATATTCCTAAGAATAAATACGAATGTGTACATGGATAGATACAATTTGATGAGAATGTATACGAATATGTACGTGTTACATGCATATTTCTTAATATATATGTCAGTATGGATTTATGCATACATCACACACACATGTATAGGCGCATTTTTAAAAATAATATATACGAATATATGCATGGATAGATGCATATTGATGAGAATGTATACGAATATATACATGGAGAGATGCTTATTTCTAAGTATATACAAGTATGTAATGGAAAGATGCATATTAGAATCTATATCAGTATATACCTGGTTAGACGCATATTTCTTAGAATTTATACCTGTACATGGATAGACTCATGTTAATAAGAATATGCATTAGTATACCTGGATAGACGGATATTTCTGTGAATATATATGTACATTGCTAGATGCATTTTTCTAAGAATATATACATATATATGGGTATACGCATGTTTCTAAGAATATATATTAGTATATACCTGGATAGACGGATATTTCTGTGAATATATATATATGTATATTCATAGATGGATTTTCCTAAGAACATGTTTGAGTATAAACATTGGTAGACACGTATTTCTGTAAATATATATGAGCGTATACATATACAGACGCATATTTTTTGTGAATATGTTAAAGATACATAAAGTATACCTTTTTGAAATGCTCTTTGTCCGAAATTGATCATAATTACACACGTAAAAAGAGGTATTTGGGAATGAAAGGTCAAATGATTAATCAAATTAATTCCTTAATGAATCAGTGTCTCCCATCGTCATCGTAGTTGCTGGTTATGCATGTTGATTGATAATTAGAGGACAGAAAAAAAACATTTGGAAATAGCAATTTGCAGTTGATGATTAATTAGAGAAATTCTATTTTGTTTTTTGGCAGTTTTTTTTTACATGTAATGACGAGAGTGACGCACACAAAAATATATTTTATATATATATATATATATATATATATATATATATATATATATATATATATATATATATATATATATATGTTGTGATGTTGTGTTGTGTGTGTGTGTGTGTTGCGCCGTGCTTGCCTTGTTGGTGGCTGCTCGCTGCTGTCCTTGCGTGTGTGTCTGTGTATTGTTTATGTATTGTATGTACTCTATTCTATGCTTCCTCACACATCTATTGCACATCTCTCTCTCTCCTCTCTCTCTCTCCTTCCTCTTCTCTCTCTCTCTCTCTCTCCCTCTCTCTCTCTTCTCTTCTCTCTTCTCTCTCTCTCTCTCTCTCTTTATATATATATATATATATATAGTATATT
>NW_020870882.1:280216-287716 GCF_003789085.1 Penaeus vannamei | reverse complement strand
TTTCCATTGAAGGTTTATCGGATTTTTTTCTATGAAGATCTGACTGGGAAATTAATGTCGTGTTCTCTCTTTATTGAAAGTGTATCGGGTTTTAGTTTTTTTTATTTTGAGGTTGGAATCCATGTCGTTTAGGCCTACTTTATCTTTCCACTGGAGATATACCAGATTTTTCTTTATTTATCGTGTACTTTATCTCTCCTTGCCAAGATATAGGCTCTCAGTGTAGAATTAATTAAATCTGGTTTGGAAATTCTCTTCATGTGGTTATTAGTTATACATTCGACACCGATAACTTCAGGACAAGAGTCTCGAATATTAAAGTTTCTCTGTCGATATCAAAACACCTCCATTTTGTTGTCACGGCAAGAGTCCATTTCCGGGGCTTGGCATAATTCTTTTTTAAACTCTCACGTCTAACGGCCATCGAAGTCAGCCGCGTGTAAACTCCTGATTGGTGGAGTTTGAATTATGGAGCCGCCTATTGGTTGGCTGCCTCGTCCAGCCGTTAGAAAGGGTGCCAGACGCTCGCCCACTATTTCTTGCCGGCGACCATTGCTGTAACGTTTTGAAATATATTTATTAGTATTTCTTGCGAATGCAATTTCCGGGGACTCTTAATAGGGGACTGGTAAGGGGAGAGCGATATTGAGTATTGATCTTCGAGGAATTGTATTTCGTTTTTATACTTCTTCCGCCGCACGCTCTGACAAAATTGCATCTTTTCTCGTTACATGAAAAGATTATAATTATATTTAGGGTTGTTAAAGTTTTCTATCCTTGCTCTTTCTCTTTTTTTTAATAATATCTGTATTTATATTTTCGTATACAGCGTGGGATATCATAACACAATATAGTATACAGCAACTTGATGTTAAGTCGACAGAGCAAGGAATGTATATGTAAATATTTTATACGTAAATGCGCCTGGACCAACTCGCCACAGCGCCCAGCCACAGAGGTGAATACAACACTGCCTGTTATGATTGACACTCAAAATATCATTGTGACGGTGGGGGTTTGGGTTGGAGGTTGGGGGGGGGAGGGGAAATATTGCGTAATTTAATTTGCATATATACGAACCATAAACAAGAGGGGAGGAAAAAGGGATGCTTGCGATGAGATAGGCTTCCAATTTGCCCGCAGTGGCTTCTGGGCAAGAGAGGGGAGGGGAGGGGGGAGGAGAAGGGGAAATGGGGGAGGAGGGGCAAGAAACGAGGGGAATAAAGCGAGGAAGGAGGGGGATTAAGAACGAGGAAGGAGGGAAGGGGAACGCGGATACTAAAGAATGAGGAAGGAGGAAAAGGAGAAGAGAAGAGGAAGAAGAATAGGGAGTAAAGAACAAGGAACGAGGAAACGACGGGAGCAAAGAACGAGGGAACGAGAACGAGAAACGAGGGGGAATAAAGACGAGAACGAAGAAGACTAAAAGAACGAAGGACGAGAACAAGGGGAATATAGAACAAGGAACGAGAAGAGAAACGAGGGAAATAAAGACGAGAACGAGGAAGACTAAAGAACGAAGGAAACAAGCAGGGAACGAAGAACGAGAAACGTAAAGTAAAGACGGGGAACGGAAGACTAAAGAACAAAGAACGAGGAACAAGGGGGAATATAGAACAGGGAACGAGAACGAGAAACGAGGGGAATAAAGTACGAATACGAGGAACGGAAGACTAAAGAACGAAGAACGAGGAAAAAGGCGGAATATAGAACAGGGAACGAGGACAAACAAAGAACGAAGCAAATAACAAGAGGCGAGTAAGACAAAGAACGAAGTGTGAGCGTAACGACGAAATTACAGAACGAGGAACAATAAAAAAAATAGGAACAAAGGAAAAATAAACGAAGTAAATGGAGAACGAAAAACGAAGAAGAACAAGGGACAACAACGCTAACAAGGGGAGACGGACGAGGGGAACAAAGGACGGGGGAAGGAAGGAAGATGAGAAAGGAAGAGCAAGGAATGGTTGTAATCCTAGATTCCTGAATTTTAAGCGAAGACTCTCTCATTTCACAATTCATCGCCTCTCTCTCTCATTACTGCATTCTTTCCATGAGAAAATAAGCGAATGTATGAAGAAATAGAAATACGAGGTAATGAACACAGAAGAAATAAAGGTAAGACTATAAAAATCTTTAAAAAGATGAAAAATAGAACAACAAAAAAGATGAAGAAAAACAGAAGAGAAAGAGAATAAATAAAGAAAAAAAACTGAACAAGAGAGAGAGAGAGAGAGAGAGAGAGAGAGACTAGAAATAAGACAAAGAAAAAAAAAGAAATAGCGGACGAACAAGCGAGAGAGATCACCACCCCCTCCCCCCTCCCTCCCCCCCTCTGCATGTGCGGTCCTGCCCCCCCCCCCCCACCGTTCAATCATGTTTCGCAATTCCGCTCTGGTGATAGAAATAACTAATTATGGAATTGGATTATTCTATCAATATAGAATCTGGCATTTGCTTTTACGCCAGTCTGGACTTGATGCGGTTATAATATTCGCTTGTCAGACCTGCTGGAATATATATAGGCGCGTTTGTGTGCGTTTGTGTGTGTGTGTGTGTGTGTGTGTGTGTGTGTGTGTGTGTGTGTGTGTGTGTGTGTGTGTGTGTGTGTGTGTGTGTGTGTGTGTGTGTGTGTGTGTGTGTGTGTGTGTGTGTGTGTGTGTGTGTGTGTGTGTGTGTGTGTGTGTGTGTGTGTGTGTGTGTGTGTGTGTGTGTGTGTGTGTGTGTGTGTGTGTGTGACTAAAAGCACGACCTCATATATAGTCATAAATGTAATCGTAAAGTATATTGTTCGGAGGCAGTGTTTATGGTGGTGAGGAAGCTGTCTGACTGGCTGGCAGGTTGATAGGTAGGTAGGCAGGTTGGTAGGTAGGTCAGTAGGCAGGTAGGTAGGAAAGTAGGCAGGCAGGCTGCCAAGTAGGCAAGCTTGCAGACAGAGGCACACAAACTGACAGGCAGATAGCAGGCAAGCAAACAGGTAGATAGACCGACAGGCAGACAAACTGATAGGCAGACACACAGACAAACCGATAAACAGACAGGCAAGCAAGCGGGCAGGTTGCCGGAGAAACAAGCAGAAATGCAGACAGGATGATGAAGATTGACAAGCAGACTGCAGAGAGACGTCCAAACAGGGCATCAGCCAGGCAAGGACTGACCCAGACAGACAGGCAGGCGTATTCATATAAACAAATGCGTAATTGCAGTAGAGTTTATAATTGCAAGAGGTGTTACAGCTTCCGTTTGAAGTAATTGCAACGTTTCGAGAAAGACGAGACTCCTTCTCAGGAGATAAAACGGAGTATTTTTTGGTTTTCTTGTCTGATAGGGATGACGTGTTTGATTCGAAACCTATGTTCAAGTTTGTTGTCATGGCTTCTTTTTTTGTTTATTTATTAATTTGTTTGTGCGTTCTTTGTTTATTTTATGTGTTTCTTTACTTATATATAGGCCGCTTTTGTTTATTTATTCAGTGGCTGTTTTTTATTATATATTTATTGGCATTGCTTGTTTATTTATTGACTGGCGTGTTTCATATCACACATTTATATACTTGCACGCCCACAGGTAGAATAAAACGACATATGGACGGACAAAGTCAACCATGGAAGTATATGAAATAAATTCTTAACACACAAAAAAGAGATGTGGGAAACAGAGGTAATCAGCTGATTTACGTATTGCAAAAGCGCCGCCTTTATGTCCGTAGCTCTCCAGGGGGGGGGGGGGAGTTGAGCCGTACTGTGTCTGGTCTTCGTCGCCGCCCCCTTCTCCCCTCTTCCCTCCTTCCCTCTCCTTCCTCCACCTTACCCTTTCCCTCTCCTTCCACCTTCCCCTACCTCTCCCTCTTTTCTTCTCCTCCCTCCTCTCCCTCTTACCTTACCTCCCCTCTTTCCTTCCTCCCTCCTGCCCTCTCACCTCCTGCCGGTGTGCGTGCAAATGACCTCAAATCCCTCGGCGATATTGGCGGGGCTCGGAAGCTCTGGCGCTGTCTGCCGTCTGCTGATAACGCGTAGGTGTTCGAACGGCGATGTCTGGCGGGCCTTGTGGTCGGGGCTGCGGCGGGGCGGGCTTGGGTTATGTTTCCTGTTTCACTTGCTTGAGGGAGGGGGGTGGGGTTTAGAATGTGTTTTTGTATATGCGTGTGTGGATACGCTCGCACGCACAGACTAAAACGCACACGCATGTACGCACGCATGCACGATTTTCATGGAAATTTCATTTGATCTTTATTATCCTTTACTTATTAGCGTTAACTGTAAAATGGTAAAATGGTAGTATGCATTATATCACGTTTTGTATAAAGCCCATAGATGTAAGGTTTAATTTATTGAAATTACTTTAATTCGCCTGTTATCCAGAGGTTTTATAGCGTATCAAACATTAAAATGTCTCTTCTGTTTAATTTCAGGTATGGAGTAATGCTGTCAGATCTCATAAGGTTTGTAATAATGCTGTCAGATCTCATAAGGTTTGTAATTAGTATTTTTTCTATCGGTATTACCACTAAGCCATCAACACTTCTGATTACGTAATCCCCGATCGCAATTTTGTAGCTCAAGTAAAGGTAAGAACGGGATGGAATAAGTAATTAATTTGGTCGCTGCAATGATGGCGTCATTATCGCCAATGAGCGTCCAATTGGAATGCGCTGCAGGACTACATATTGCGATGATAACGACTGCCTCCCTTGACATGCTTATGACTGCATGCGAGGCGATAATGTCTGCGACTAACAGTTATTTTCATGCTGTTCGCTTCGACTCCCTGGTTGCTCTGGCTCTCGCTGTCTGTACGTCGTTCTTGTTTTTCTCTGTCTCTGTCTCTCTCTCTCTCTCTCTCTCTCTCTCTCTCTCTCTCTCTCTCTCTCTCTCTCTCTCTCTCTCTCTCTTCTCTCCTCCTCTTCTCTCCCTCTCCTCTCTCTCCCTACCTCTCCTCTCCTCTCCTCTCCTCTCCGTCTCCACTCTCTCTCTCTCTTCTCTCTCTCTCTCTCTCCCTCTCTCCCTCTCTCCAGTCCTTCACTCCCTCCTCTCTCCCTCCATTTCCACCCGGCGTCGAGGTGCAAGAGTGAACCCGAAGTGCCATCGAGAGTGCCCGGGGGAGTTGGGTCATCCGGCGGCCCTCCGACTGAAGACCCGAATCAGGTCCTCCGACTGACAGGGAGAGAGCTCAGGGTTCCTTGGGCAGGGCGAGGGCGATGAGGGAGAGACGGACCAGCGGGCAAGTTTGGCCGTTGTCAGGAGTCACGTCTGTAATCGTTCTCTCGCGCTGATGGGATGGGGTCTTCGTCAGGAATCCTGCTGGAATCTCGGCCTTTTTTTTTTTTTTTTTTTTTTTTTTTTTTTTTTTTTTTTTTTTTTTTTTTTTTTGGCGAGGCTTCTGGAATTTCTGCTCGGTGATGGGACTTTCGATGGCAACCCTGCTGGACTCTCTCGCTGATAGGACTTTCAATGGCAGTCCTGCTGGACTTTCAAATCCGAAAGCCTGAATTTCTTGGTGAATAGGACTGTAATTTGTAATTATGGTGGAGCCTTTGTCGATGTTATATTTATAAAAAATCCTGCTGAAATCTGTGATAGAAGTTTGATATGTTGTTTGCAGGCACCTTTGTCGATGATAGGATTTTTATTAGAATCCGACTTGCATCTCTTTCGGTGATAGGACTTGCAGCTGCCCTCCTGATGAGACCTCAGACGGTGATAGGACTTTCACTTACAATTCCGTTGGATTCTCTCAGTGATAGGACTTTCAACTGTAGCCATGGTGGAACCTCTGTCGATGATATGACGACTTTCGATTGCAATCCTGCCGGAATGTCTCGCGCATAGGACTTTCACGTGCAACCCAGCTGGCGACCTCTCAAGTGACAGTCCTTATTTGTCCTCGTCTCGAACCCTTCCTTGATGATATGACTTGATTTCAGTCCAACTACAACCTCTTCCGGTGATAGGACTTTGGACTCCGATCCTGCCGGAATATCTCGGCGATAGGACTTCCGGTTACTCTCCTGTTTATCGGTGGGAGGCCGGTGGACCAGCCCTCGGATTGGTCGGAATGGCGAAGGTTAAGGAATGGCTTAATAAAATAATAAAAAAATAAAATAGCCATAACAGATAATAAAAGAAAAGAAAATAGACAAAAAAGAAAAAGAAGAAGAAAAAACAAAAAAGAAAAAGAAGGAAAAAAAAAAGAAGAAAAATACAAAAAGAAAAGAAGAAATAAAAAAAAAACAAAAAAAAAACAGGCAGGTCAGTTGTGCATCAGTCTGGGGAAATATTTTCCAAAAGGGGGACGGGTTGAGGGGGGGGGGGATGCCGTAACACAGAGAGAGAGATATAGGGGAATGGGAATGGGATGGTGGGGGGGGGTGAGAATGAACGACTTTCCGGGAAGTTTAAACTAATTGTGTTTTGGCAGCGAGACACGGTGGGGGGGTCCTAGGTAGGCGTTTATCCGCACGCACGGACGCACACGTACTTACACGCACGCACACGTACTTACATACATGCACACGTACTTGCACGCACGCACACGTACTTACACACACGCACACGTACTTACACACATGCACACGTACTTACGCACGGACGTACGCGTACTTACACGCACGCACGCACACGACGCACGCACACGTACTTGCACGCACGCACTGACGCACACGTACTTACACACACGCACGCACGGACGCACACGTACTTACACACACGCACGCACGACGCGTAAAAAAAGACACGTCAAAAATTATGCAAGCGCTTACGCATTCATATGAATTGAATCGCGTAATACGACGCAAATCCTGCAATAAAGCCCAAATCCGGTCGGGGATAAACAGCATCGCTTCCCTGTAACCTGACGAGTTATGACGAATGAGGAAAATTCATGAGATTAATCATGCAGTTCCGCCCGTGATCCCATTTCGCTTGTATAGAATTAACGCTGATAATACAGGTTGTGGCATGAGTGGGTGTCTGAGTGGGTGTCTCTCTCTCTTTCTCTTTCTTTCTCTTTTTCTTTAGCTTTTTTTTTTTTTTCTCTCTCTTTCTCTCTCTCTCTCTCTCTCTCTCTCTCTCTCTCTCTCTCTCTCTCTCTCTCTCTCTCTCTCTCTCTCTCTCTCTCTCTCTCTCTCTCTCTCTCTCTCTCTCTCTCTCTCTCTCTTCTCTCTCTCTCTCTCTCTCTCTCTCTCTCTCTCTCTCTCTCTTTCTCTTCTTCTCTTCTCTTCTCTTCTCTTCTCTCTCTTTCTTCTTCTTCTTCTCTTCTCTTCTACTTCTCCTTCTTTCTCTTCTTTTTCTCTCTCTTTTTCTTCTCCTTCTCTTCCCCTTTCACTCTCCCATCTCCGTGTTCCCCTTTCTCTCTTCCCTCTCCTTCTCTCTCCTTCACCTTCTCCCCTCATATTTCTCCCCCTCCCTTTTCTTTTCTCTCCCTCCCTCCCTCCCTCCCTCACCCAGTCGCCGTAGTAATCTCCCTTTTTCGTGCCACTGGAAAACTCATTAAATTCCCTGA
>NW_020870882.1:266616-267616 GCF_003789085.1 Penaeus vannamei | reverse complement strand
GAAAGTAAAGGATACAGGTTGAAGTAATCTTCCTCGTAAATTGAGTCTGGCTTCAAAAAAAATACTGCAAAATATCTAAAGAATACCGAAAGAAGATGCTTCTGGACTTTAAATACTTGTTACTCTATATCTGCTCTGTTTTAATATCAATAAACATATTTACGATGCTTTTTACAATTTTAAACGAAAGGAAATCATTTTGAGCATCAAAAATCCCCTTTGCAAATTAGAAATTATTGGTATAACAATGATTTTAGCCTAAACGGCTTATTTAATAAACGTAATTGGCCGGTTTTCCGCGGTATTTTTAGAGTTTGAATATCCAATTATATATATATATATATATATATATATATATATATATATATATAGTGTGTGTGTGTGTGTGTGTGTGTGGTGTGTGTGTGTGTGTGTGTTGTGTGTGTGTGTGTATGTATATATATGTACATATATTATACATACATATATATACTTATACATATATATACATATATATATATATATATATATATATATATATATATATTATATATATATATATATATATAATGGTATAATTCGGTAAAAAATCACTTGACTCAATGACGCCGTACTTTCCCTGACCGCATTTTCTTCGATTTTACAGACAATTTACGAGCGAGTGCTCGTCAAAGTTGAGATAACCCAACTCCTTCCGAACCTCAAACTTTCAGCAGGGTGGGAAACAGGCCGTTAAAGCATGTACTGAGCGTTTCTTCTTCTTTAGGTTATTACCTGGGTGAAGAAAGTCTTTGAAAGAAATTTGTGAAAAAATGTTTCTCTCCGTTCTATTATTTTTTGATTTCATTGCAGAAACACAATACAGCATGATCTGGTTCGAGTAATAACTCAGCCAACATAAAACAGAAAGCATTGATCCCGAAAGCAAAAACTGAGAAACGGAGATAGCGAAGACAGAACACACTAACGACGAAGTTCCCAACATATTTCGCAGATGACATAATTCTTCAAATGCCGCCTG
>NW_020870882.1:241616-244116 GCF_003789085.1 Penaeus vannamei | reverse complement strand
CTCTCTCTCTCTCTCTCTCTCTCTCTCTCTCTCCCTCTCTCTCTCTCTCTCTCTCTCTCTCTCTCTCTCTCTCTCTCTCTCTCTCTCTCTCTCTCTCCCTCCCTCATCTCCTCTTCCCCCCTCTCTCTCTCTCTCTCTCTCTCTCCCTCTCCTCTCCTCCCTCTCCCTCTCTCTCTCTCACCTGTAATAATCTTGTAAGTGGCAAGGAAGAAAGCCTAAAACCCCTATTGAAGATGATCTTCAGGAGGAGGAGGAGGGTGAGAATAATAAGGATGATGATGATGAGGTTGAGGATGATGTAGAAGAGGAAGGGGATAATGATAGTGATTATGGTGATGATGATAATTAAAATGAACATAAAAAATATAAAAATAAGATTATATAAAATTATAGTAAGAATAAAAAGGAAAATAATGGTAACGCAGATATCGATTGAGATAAAAGTAATGATATTGATGGTGATAATATTGGTAGTGGTAAGGTTCATGGTAATAATAACATTAAAAGTATTGATACTACTACTACATATCATAATAAATCAATCATAATTTTCATAATCATTATTACTATTATAGTAACTTAAAGATCTGAAATGAAAAAACGAGGGCGATACAGTAGGCAGATCAACCACTTCGAACTATAAATTATTAATAATAAGAGATTTAAAATGATTTTTTTTTTTTTTTTCAGAGCGGTAGCTTCTCGAAGATCTGGCATGGGAGCAGCAAATGTGGATTTCTTTATCAAAGAACTGCGGCCCATAGTACTACTGCTACTACTACTACCACTGTACTACTCTAATAATAATGATGATGATAATAACAAGATAATTGTTGTACATAATAGACATGATATACTAGAGTTGAAGTCAAAAAAGGTAATGCAGATCAACTGTTTACCATTCCAATTGTCACAGGAACGCAAGTAACTGTCAACGACATGCTTAAGTATATAAAATATTTAGATTGTAGATTACTGTTCATAACATTGTATAAAAGCATGTCTGATAATCGGAACAAGATTACAGGATTGAACAAATCCAATTGTACAGCAGAATAACGCTTGAACGCTCCCTTCTTTACGCGGCGGAAGTAGCCTGGTGGCAGAACCAACGAAGGTGCACTGAGAAAAAATGTGTATTTTTAAACATTTCGTTTAGTACCGAATTTAAATTTAAGCCCCTTTTAAACTCTAAAATCAACAATGCTTCTAGTAAACAGGAATAACTGTCGCAAAGAAAGTAATCATAATAGCAACGATAATAAGAACTAGGATAACTATAACAATGGGAACAAGAATAAAAAACTAGAACAAACACAAGAGCAACAACTTGATCATATGGTTATAATAACAATGATGATAAGGATTATAATACTGTTAACAATAACAAAGGAAATGACAATAATAATTAAAGCTAGAGGAGCTCTGAGCGCGCATAAGGAAATATTTACAGCTGAAGAATTTCATTAAAATTATCTCTTTCTGAAGTACACTAGTGAAGTTGAAAACCTCCTTGGCGGAGGTAGAAAGGAAATAATAATAATAATGTTACCTTTATTGTCAAGGTAATAGGGGCAACGTGCATTTATTAAATAAAATTCTCGATCCGTATCACTGCCAAAACTTAATGGCATCTAAGAAACACCTCTGGTAAGACTTACGTGAAATCTGTTTGTAACTTTTTGACCTATCTTGCTAATCAACGACCAAACAAACAACTAACCAACCAATCCTTACCTTATATTACAGATCTACCTTAGAGTCCATTATATGCTCCTCAATATCTGTTTCGAATAGCAAGTAACACATAATGGCAAGAATAAGCTCATGAGGGTTGTTAAGAAAGCTAAGGTGTCGAAACTAAATCACCAGATGTGCTCTATGAGGAAGGTGGAGAAGATAATGAACGACGTAAGCCATCCTCATTGTTATGTGTATCTCAATTCAGCAATAAGACTTGCATTTCCTGCTCATCGCACAGACAGATATAGAAAATCTTTTGTGCCAAAAAGCACCGGTCCTTTTTATCATTCAAAAGCAATATATTTAAGATATGCCTTGTTTGTGAACATTATATAGTTCTTCTATTATGTGTAATAAGTTGCATTATTGAGTAATGTAACACTTTCTGATCCATTGATGTGTTCATTCTTGGATTGATTGACATGATTAATTAAATCTTATTTATCTTTTACTTTTAAAGCAGACAAAGAATTTCATTCTGACAAAATGATTTTATCTTTCATATTATACATATATATATATATATATATATATATATGGATATTATATCTATCTATCTATCTATCTATCTATCTATCTATCTATCTATCTATATATATATATATATATATATATATATATATATATATACACACACACACACACACACACACACACACACACACACACACACACATACATATATATATATATATATATATATATATATATATATATATATATATATACACACACAACACACACACACACACACACA
>NW_020870882.1:220018-235018 GCF_003789085.1 Penaeus vannamei | reverse complement strand
ATGCCCAGAGGGTAAGAGGTTGGGATCACTGGAGAACTTTCGTCGAGAGGGCGGCTGTGCAGCTGGCTCATGGAGAGTGGTCTGAAACAGTAGGTTAGAGAATGCGTATGTTCACATCCCAGTTCGTCTGAGAGCCAGCTGCAGCATCTGTAGCTTTACCAGACGCATGTCAGAATGAGGGCTTAACAGGGCATGCACAACTGATTCCTAGTAGATCGATGTTATCTGGCTTTGCATGTGCAGTTTTGTAATGGGGTCATTTTCACTGGGATGGTCACACCAGCTTCAGTCGAAACGTTTCGTATTAGCTGAAGGCCAGTAAAAAGGCAAAAGAGACACCTACAGCGTAGGTATTCATATGGTTCTAGGATACTATGTCGCTGGGACACTATGTCGCGGACCTAATGTAGCCACATCGCGCTGTGACACGGCGTCCGTTTCGCAAGCGGATAAAATGTCGCGGGGAAGCCACGTTGCCATTTATGTCAGTACATCGCTGTTCATTATTGACAGATAAGATTTAGGAAGGTGTTGAAAGTGCAGCAAAAATAATTTAGTATATAGAATACATAATAACACTGGTATGATACATGATCATATATCTTTCTTTTTCTTTAGGTATTAATGATATATTTTTTGATGAGCATACCTTTATTGTTCAGTGGGGATCACCATTACTTTGGCTATTTGATCTAGATATTGCAAATCTACAAGCGTATAAGTTTCTAATTTTGTAATAAGGGATTTAATCTTCTTATTTACGAGCTGGTACTTCTTCTGACTCGAGGGATGCTTCCTGCCAGCTGCATGGTGCTCGCGATTCAGAGCCAATTTGTGCTGCTCCTTTTGATATTTTGCAGCGAGCAGCGGCAGCTGAGGGTGGTCCGGTAACATCCTGGCAAACCCATTGTGCCATCCTTCCAATGCATTGTTTGTTCGGGGCAGATCATCCTTCACTCGTTGATACATGTTCCATGTCTGATATGGAAATTTCCCAGGAATTTCCATGTCACCATGAATCAGCTGGCCGACATAGGTTTCCTGGAAATATTTTGCCAAGTCCAGAAGCCCATCATCCTTGGAAATTTCGTCTGCAAGGAGTATCCTCGTGTAGTGGTGGACGTCAGCCAGCGGAACAAATGCCAGAGCCAGGAACCTCCTGACCCGGATGGCGAAGGCAGCATCTTCTCTATACCGCGCTGCGAGGCCAAGATTCTGGATGCGTCTCCAGACAGACTGGCCCAGGTGGAAATAACATCCAGCAACCTCTGCACTCGGAAAATTCCTCTGGAAGGCGTTCATTGCTGCCTTCTCAAAATCTGTCATTATTGTCACTGGATTGCATGATAAGCCAGGGGGTATTAGCTGCAACACCTCGTACAACATTTTATTATATATCTCTTCATTCTTTCCAGGCAACAATGCATAGACGCAAGGATATGTTATACCACCAAAGTATGCATGGAGTGTGTACTGCTGCTTGTATCCGACAGGGGCCACTTTAAACGTTCCATCACCAAACCAATGACGAGACTCGGCAAGAAATTTCAAATCAGAGTCTGCTGCGAAGATCATCATCCCATCATCTTCATAACGAAGAAAGGCCTCTCCGCTTAACGTTGTCCGAAATGGCTGAAGATCAGACACACCTGCCTTTTGCCGCACTCGCCTCAGCGTCCTCTTGATGGCGTCTACCGTTGGTATTAGATGAGCCCAGCCGACTTCAACTCTAGCGTAAAATGTGTTGACAATATGTGAGATGGGCTCTGCTGTTGCGGCAGCACGTTCCTTCATTGCTGCTAGTATCTCCTCCACCTCGGCCTTCCCAGGGACAGCAGGATGTCTGTGGATGGGGTTTTGCCACTTCACTATTTCCCCATTGACGGTGTGAACCCTGGCACCACAGGTTCTGTCTTCGCATCTCCACAGAACTTTGTCCTGGTGGTCCTTTTCCTTCGTAAAGAGATGCTGGCCAACTCTGAGTTTCACAGTCGCCCGGTATGACGATATAATGCGACAGGCCTCGGGGACATTGACAAAAGAAGGTGGGGGAGGGTAATCTTCATTCAATCCCTCGTACGATGAAACATCGAGCTCGGGGTAGGGCGGTAATGGAAGCTCGGTTGAATTCTCCATGCTGAATGATGTCTCC
Organism: Penaeus vannamei; assembly: GCF_003789085.1. Classification (NCBI taxonomy): domain Eukaryota; kingdom Metazoa; phylum Arthropoda; class Malacostraca; order Decapoda; family Penaeidae; genus Penaeus; species Penaeus vannamei. The sequence goes on along the minus strand of NW_020870882.1, from coordinate 232,866 downwards.
TCCTTGAAAATTCATTATTATAGCAAGATCACAAGACAGAAGGCACACGGCTGAAAGGAACGTTGAAACATAAGGTCATCTGTCCGCAATGTTGAAGCAGTAGCGGAAGTTAGAGTAATAAGGTCAACGGACACCTCGCGCAAGACAGTCACCGCGATATACAAGGTAAGGTCAGCCGACGACCAGGTTATGTGAGGACGACGCCTCGCGCGACACAGTCACCGCGACATAGTGTCCGCCAGACACGGAGTCACCCCCGTCATACAGCTTCGCGACTTTCCTTCCAGGTCATAGTGTCCGCGCGACATAGAAATCGTGCACCATTCATATGTTAGCGAATCCGGACCCAGTGTGGTCAGACGGCCATGAGGAGAATTTGTCTCAGGAAGGACACCAAATAACTTGAGCAACTATTGGTTACAAGGATCTCGAGGAGAGGAACGAGGCGAAAGGGGCGGAGAGCGGCCCTTGGGTCTGATCAGAAAGGCCGCGATTTCGTTCCTCGTGTTCCAAGTGTGCACCAGATGCATGGCACTTTGGCTGCATACAGAATTGTCAAGCATTCGATAGAGCCTTTCCACATACATAAATATAGGTTCTTGGTGAAATAAATGAGCAACTGCTTCTATTCATTTGCCTTTTATAACATGGTGGTCTGCATATAATACTGCAAATGCTTTGGATCACTTGGAAAAGTAGATGACCATCGTGATCATTTAAAGTTCTTGCTGAAAAAAGGCAAACTAGAAACAAATAGCTGAGTATTTGTCTCCAGATAATTGAAGTCGCACAGAGAGATATTTGACAATACTGGAAGGAACAGCATTCTGGAACTAATGTGCCACCCTGTAGAGAAGAAAAGAGTAAATGCACCGCAGAATTTGGTTTTACGATGAACTAACCATTCAAGATTAGTTCAAGAATATTTCCCTTTCGTGTTAGTTTTTACTCGTCGTTCTTTAACTGTGCGGCGCCTTAAGTAAACAGAGCCATGGACACAACTGAAAGCAAAATACGTATTTTTGACAAATACTTTACGAAAGGACGAAAGCCCACGACAGGCTGCACCCTTCACATGAAGGAAATTGAATCCAGCTTTGGGAAGGACTGATTCAGTTCAACTTAGCGTGCGTGAAATTAGTACAGACACTGAACATAATCATGAATTTTATGTAAAAAAAAAAAAAAAAAAAAAAAAAAAAAAAAAAAAAAAAAAAAATATATATTATATATATATATATATATATATATATATATATATATATATATATATATATATATATATATATTAAACCATCTTTCAGCTTAAAACTATCAAATGTAACCTGATGGTATCTAACTGTTGTGAAGGTAGACCATTTCTTACGCTAATAAGAACCGATAAATGTAAGTTATATAAACACTAGAAGCTATTTGCGTTGTATCAACTGTCAGGATATCAATTATCCTTTTGCTATGGAAAAGTGCAGCAACTATATCTATTTTTCATGTTTTTATTGGTATGATTAGATCAAGCACGTATGGCCGAAGTGTAATTCACGATTATTTATTTCGCTTCCAAGATTACTTCATTTATTTCATCGATCTCATTTTTCTTTCTTTTTTTGTGGCAGTCATTGCAACGTTACATACTTTGCTTTGTTTTACTTCAGATTCTCCGGACCTAGGCATAAACCTACCTGTACTGCCCGCGGCGGATAACTCCTGGCAGTGCAGTACATCATGTATGTATTCATGCTGTAATACGCTTTCTATTTTGCAGGCTGGTCCCAAATATTAAGATCCATCTCCAAGAAACCTATACAAATCGCTCATCATACAACTCATTACTTACGAAGGAATCGGAGACTCATTCGAATCGCTCGTCGACTTCGAAGGAACCGAACGCATATAACTCATCATCTGTGAAAGAACCGAATCCATCCAACTCATCATCTATAACAGAACCGAATGCATATAACTCATCACTTACGAAAGAACCAGAGACTCATACTTCGATTGCAAATCACTCAATGCCATTAGAAGACGATCCTCGTTGCAGGTGAGTGTGGAGGGTAAGGGTGATTATTACAGCTTGTATTGCTGCCTGTGTGTTTATTGTGAGCCATAGATACTTCACGTATGAAATTACTCATCCATCTTAGATTTGGGGCAGTTTTTGTGAAATTGTATTGTCAATAAAAAAAACTCAAAGGGGAACTTGTGTGTGCATGTGACTCCAAATTTCTATGTTATTCTTTTTCACTTTGCTATTTTTCACAATATTTCTAAAAATGATTCCTGATATTAGTCCTATGCCACTATTCCCAGTTTTGGGTATGGACGCACTCTGAACGTTGGTGAGATGTATGCATAAATCATCCTTTATAGAAGGCTTCTATAAAACGACAGTATTGGCCCTGGCAGCTGGAAAAGACATTATAATATCCATGGAGAAATATGGGGTTAAACAAGTAAATCGACACCCAAGGCACAAGGTTCATAGCGATCTCAATGGAACTACACTGCACACAAAGAGTAATGCGAGCAGTCAGTTGGCCTTCTCTCTTCGCACTCACCTGTGCGTCTGTTGTCCCCACATCTCCGCGGTCAACAAACATCCAATAAGAATCCACTGGCCCCCGGGGCGTGATAAGTCACTCGACCCCCCGCCCTCACACACGCGGGAACTCCACAACCACGAGGTCATGGTTACTCAGACGCCAGAAGAGTTGCTGTTACATGCGAGCAGATGGCTGGGAGAGGCTTCCAAGGGACCCCCCCCTCACCCCACAACTCCAGGAAGCCGGCAGTCGCAGCCAGGGTGGTCGTAGCAGCTGCTCGCGAGTGTCACCGAGATTCCTCAACTTGGCCATCCTTAAGGGAACACAGGACGACCCTCGCGACCTGCTGATTCTCAGTGCTATTTGGCTGATTCACTTCGTAACCTCCCCAGTTAACACGACTTGGTGATATTTTTAGTATCATAACATCTGCACGGTACATGCGAAGCATCGGATACCATGTACTATTAGGACATGATCTAGAAAGCGTACATTTTGGTTTTGTCTGTTTCAGAACTCCAGTAAAGGAAAAAAAAGGGCGAGAGAAATCTAAAAAATCTAAAAAGGCGGATGCAGCGAAAGACAACAAAAGGTTTAAGTATGTTGACCACTTTCAATTACATTTTCAAACAGACCCATACATGTGTCTATAAAGAGCGCGCGCACACACACACGTATGTGTGAGAGAAAGAGAGAGGGATATGAGTGTGTGTACATATGTACATGTGTGTTTGCTCCACGGTCCCTCCCTTCCACAGATTCATCTATGAGACCAAGCCGCTGCACGGGAAGGGGCCCGTCGTGAACCGGCTCCCGTGCGAGGTGACGTGGCGCCACGACCTGGCGCACGAACCGCCGTGCAGGGGCCCCACCCCTCGCGTGCTGGCCGTCGTGATCTCGGCGCCAGGCCACCAGGCGCTGCGGAACCGCATCAGGAAGTCGTGGGCCAGCCCGGCGCTGTTCCCGCGCTCCGGCCTCAAGTGAGCTCTCCTGCCTGTCGGGCGCGGCCGCCCCCCGTGGCGCAGCGGCCTTTTTGTTTCTATTCATATTCACATCATATGATTTGAATTAAGTATTGCTTGAGATTATTGAAATTTTTGATATTGTACTCAGTGGTATCGTTGATATTAGTATTATCCTCTTGTATTTATCAAGACATAACTTTGCTAATATTGATTTCAAAATTATAAAGTTATGCTACATCTCAATGTTAAAGACAGAAAATACTGAAATTATACTGTTGCAATTTCATTTCCTCTTTCCTTATTTCCAGAGCGGTGTTTGTGATAGGAGCGGTCTACAACAGGTCGCTGCAGGCGGCTCTAGATGCCGAGTCGAGACAATACAAGGATATCATCCAGAATAATTTCTATGACTCATACAGGTAATGATATTTCATGATTTATAGGAAGCAGATGTCAGGGCCGTTTTCTTTCTTTCTTTCTTTTCTTTTTTTTCTTCACTTCTCGACTCTTCTCTTTTTCTTTTCTTTTTTTCATTTCTTCTCTTCTCTTTTTCTTTTCTTTTTTATTTCTTCTCTTCTCCTCTTTTTCTTTTCTTTTATTTTTTTTTCGTTATTTTTCAATGGCTTCTGAATGCACTTTGGTGTCGTTTCTTGACCAGCGGATCCGTTTTCGATTTGCGACTAGCCCAGCCTAGCCTAACCTAGCCCAGCCTAGCCCAGCCTAGCCTAACCCGGCCTAGCCCAGCCTAGCCTAACTAGCCTAAAGCCTAGCCTAGCCTAGCCTAACCTCTAGCCTGCCTAAGCCTTAAGCCTAGCCTTGCCTAGCCTAGCCTTCTAGCCTAGCCTAAGCCTAGCCTAACCCGGCCTAGCCTAACCTAGGCCTAGCCCAGCCTAACCTGCCTAGCCTAGCCTTAGCCTTTGCCTAGCCTAGCCTAAGCCTAGCCTCTAGCCTAACCCGGCCTAGCCTAGCCTAGCCTAAGCCTAGCCTAGCCTAGCCTCTAGCCTAGCCTAGCCTAACCCGGCCTAGCCTAGCCTAGCCTAAACCCCTAGCCTAGCCTCTAGCCTAGCCTAGCCTAACCCGGCCTAGCCTAGCCTAACCCGGCCTAGCCTAGCCTAGCCTAACCCGGCCTAGCCTAGCCTAGCCTAAGCCTACCTAGCCTACTAGCCTAGCCTAGCCTAAGCCTAGCTAGCCTAGCCTAACCCGGCCTAGCCTAGCCTAGCCTAACCCGGCCTAGCCTAGCCTAGCCTGCCTAGCCTAGCCTAAGCCTAAGCCTAGCCTAAGCCTAGCCAGCCTAGCCTAACCCGGCCTAGCCTAGCCTAGCCTAACCCGGCCTAGCCTAGCCTAGCCTAACCCGGCCTAGCCTAGCCTAGCCTAACCCGCCTAGCCTAGCCTAGCCTAACCCGGCCTAGCCTAGCCTAAGCCTAGCCTAGCCTAGCCTAACCTAGCCTAGCCTAGCCTAGCCTAAGCCTAGCCTAGCCTAAAGCCCTAGCCTAAGCCTAGCCTAGCCTAGCCTAACTAGCCTAGCCTAGCCTAAGCCTAGCCTAGCCTAGCCTAGCCTAGCCTAGCCTAGCCTAGCCTAGCCTAGGCCCTAGCCTAGCCTAGCCTAACCCCTAGCCTAGCCTAGCCTAACCCGGCCTAGCCTAGCCTAGCCTAACCCGGCCTAGCCTAGCCTAGCCTAACCCGGCCTAGCCTAGCTAGCCTAACCCGGCCTAGCCTAGCCTAGCCTGCCTAGCCTAGCCTAAGCCTAGCCTAGCCTAGCCTAAGCCTAGCCTAGCCTAGCCTAACCCGGCCTAGCCTAGCCTAGCCTAACCCGGCCTAGCCTAGCCTAGCCTAACCCGGCCTAGCCTAGCCTAACCCCTAGCCTAGCCTAGCCTAAGCCTAGCCTAGCCTAGGCCTAGCCTAGCCTAGCCTAACCCGGCCGCCTAGCCTAGCCTAAGCCTAGCCTAGCCTAGCCTAAGCCTAGCCCTAGCCTAAGCCTAGCCTAGCCTAGCCTAAGCCTAGCCTAGCCTTAGCCTAGCCTAGCCTAACCCGGCCTAGCCTAGCCTAGCCTAACCCGGCCTAGCCTAGCCTAGCCTAACCCCCTAGCCTAGCCTAGCCTAGCCTAAGCCTAGCCTAGCCTAGCCTAACCCGGCCTAGCCTAGCCTAGCCTAACCTAGCCTAGCCTAGCCTAACCCCTAGCCTAGCCTAGCCTAACTAGCCTAGCCTAGCCTAAAGCCTAGCCTAGCCTAGCCTAAGCCTAGCCTAGCCTAGCCTAACCCGGCCTAGCCTAGCCTAGCCTAACCCGGCCTAGCCTAGCCTAGCCTAACCCGGCCTAGCCTAGCCTAGCCTAACCCGGCCTAGCCTAGCCTAGCCTAACCCGGCCTAGCCTAGCCTAGCCTAGCCTAGCCTAAGCCTAGCCTAGCCCTAAGCCTAGCCTAGCCTAGGCCTAACCCGGCCTAGCCTAGCCTAGCCTAACCCGGCCTAGCCTAGCCTAGCCTAACCCGGCCTAGCCTAGCCTAGCCTAACCCGGCCTAGCCTAGCCTAGCCTAGCCTAAGCCTAGCCTAGCCTAGCCTAGCCTAACCCGCCTAGCCTAGCCTAGCCTAAACCCGGCCTAGCCTAGCCTGCCTAGCCTAGCCTAGCTAACCCGGCCTAGCCTAGCCTAGCCTAGCCTAAGCCTAGCCTAGCCTAAGCCTAGCCTAGCCTAAGCCTAGCCTAGCCTAGCCTAGCCTAGCCTAACCCTAGCCTAGCCTAAGCCTAGCCTAGCCTAAGCCTAGCCTAGCCTAAGCCTAGCCTAGCCTAACCTAGGCCTAGCCTAGCCTAAGCCTAGCCTAGCCTAAGCCTAGCCTAGCTAGCCTAAGCCTAGCCTAGCCTAAGCCTAGCCTAGCCTCTAGCCTAGCCTAGCCTAACCCCTAGCCTAGCCTAGCCTACCCAGGCTAGCCTAGCCTAGCCTAACCCAGGCTAGCCTAGCCTAGCCTAACCCAGGCTAGCCTAGCCTAGCCTAACCCAGGCTAGCCTAGCCTAGCCGAACCCAGCCTAACCTAGCCCAACCTAGCCGAACCCATGCTGGCCTAACCCAGCCAAGCCTAGCCCAACCTAGCCTATCCCGGCCTAGCCTAACCCAGCTTAGTTGAACCTAGTCTAGCCTAACCTAGCTTAGCTGAACCTAGCCTAACCCAAGCTAGCCGAACCCATCCTAACCTAGCATAGCCTAGCCTAACCCAAGCTAGCCAAGCCCATCCTAACCTAGCATAGCCTAGCCCAGCCTAGCCTAGCCCAACCTACCTGAACCCACCCCAGCCGACCCCATCCTAGCTTAACCCAGCCTAGCCTAACTGAGCCTAGCCTAACCCAGCCTAGCCGTTATCCAGTTTCTTACCATTCCATACAATGTTCAGTTGTCGTTGGCCCTGGTGGTTGTTTATATGGATCGCTCAGACTTCAGTCTTGCCAGGGTTCGCATCAAGGAAGCTGGTCTCATAGTAGTCTGAGACTATTCAAGACAGCCGTTAGTCTTCGCTAAATGACTCGAAGGACTTGTGTTGGGTGGTAAGACCTAAATCATCAGCGTAAATGAACTGTCGAAAATTCTCGAACTGGGGTCGGTCATTAGTATAGATATAAAATAGGGTTGGCGCAAGCACCGAGCCTTGAGGGAGACCATTCGTCTGTGAGCGGCAGCGGCTCCTTTTCCCATCCATCTCAGCGAAGAACCGTCGGTTCCCGTGTGACGACTTGATTACCCTGGCGACGCTGGAGTTCCAGACCATTTAAACCAAGTTTAGTAAGAGCAGTCTGTGATTGAGTGTCATATGCAGCGGTCAAATCAACAAAAACCGCCCCTACGAGCTGCCCGGTTTCGAAACCATCCTCAGTGTACTGAGTGAAGTTCAGAGTCTGTCCCCAGCAGGAGCTTCCTGGCCTGAAACCACCTCGGTCGGAAGAGTAATTCATCCATTGCAGGTCCAGTGCGTGCGAGTGCCATTCTCTCGTCCACTTCAAAAGTATGCAAAGCATATCATTATCCCTGATGATGATAATGATATGAGGATTGTTGATGATATTGATGATTGATGATGATATTATGATGATTGATGATGATATTGGTGATTGATGATGATTGATAATGATGATATTGGTGATTGATGATTGATAATGATGATATTGATGATTAATTATGGTGATAAAGATATTGATTGATGATTATGATGACAATTGATGATGATGACGATTGATGATGATTGAAGATGATGATGGTGATGATTGATAATGATGATTGAAGATGATGATGGTGATGATTGATAATGATGATTGAAGATGATGGTGATGATTTATAATGATATTGATGATTATAGTGATGATTGATGGTGATGATATTGAAAATATTAATGATGATGATTAGGATGGCGATGATATTGATGATTGGTGATGGATGATGATGATGGTGATGATGACTGATGATTATATTGATGATGATATTGATGACAAGGAAGTGTTGAAAATACTTTATGAACACTATGAAAGATGACTATATTCTTTCATATCATTACAATTTGCATGTTGTTTTCAAATTCATGGTTCATAGTAGCATACTCACTGTTTCTCATGTGCGTAAACGTATGTCGGTCTGACTGTTTCAACGCCTGCTAAGAATACATTGTCTGCGTGTGTGCGCGCGAGCGTATGTATGCATCTATGTGTGGATGTGTCCTCTGCATTACATGAACATGTGACCTACATCACTGTAGAAACCTGACATACAAAACGATCTCGTGGCTGGACTGGGTCGTGAGGAACTGCCCCGAGACCCCGTTCGTGGCCAAAGTGGACGACGACGTGGTGGTGAACCCTCTGAACCTGCGCTCTTACCTGCAACTCCCCGACGTATCTTCGAAGGTAAGGGACTAAGTGAAAAATTGGAGGCGTCCATTTAGGAAATATCTGGTCTTTGCTGGTATAAATCGGTACAGATGGACTGCATATGTCTACATTTAATAGGTTTGGTCTGCGGGAACTATCTGCAGAGCCTACTATGGGTCCCAACAGGAAGTATGTGGATTATACTAGAACTGCACATGTTTTGAGTATAAGTAGTATTAACTATAAAATATTTTGTTGTAAAGTAAATAGATTTCCAGGTCACCGCCGTGGCCTTCCTTAAACGACTATAACATCGAGTGAGCAGGAAAGCTCGTAATTAGCGGCCCTTGTTCAGGGATGGCCGTGCCCTCCGTGCCTGTGATATATTTAGTATATAGATTAGGAAATTCCTCAAGAGATGTTCGACCTGTGATTTGCTAGAGTAAAAGAAATGGTTTAGTGGTCGGAGCGCCGATAGGCCCGGAAACCCACTCGCGCAAATCATTTGCCATTTCCCACCCTAATTAACGGCAGTGTTAACTATCGTTGGTTTCCGTCGACAGTTGCACCATGATCTGAACAATAGCTATCATAAGTAGTCGATCGATGATAAATTCCTCAGTGTCACGTTGGAGTAAATAGCACCACAGGAACAATGGATTAGTTGACCAGCTCGAGTAAACTTTTCTCTGGATCATACACTGTGCACTTACGCCACTTTATATGCTTGGTCGTGCACCTGTTATATGTTTGAGTCATGCGACTTTCTTTTCCGTAGGACCAGAAGAGCTCGTCTACTGGGGCAATCTTCGGCGATGCTTTATATAAAGGAATTGCCCACCGCACCGGCCGCTGGGCTCTGCAGAAGGTGACGGGCCTTGGGCGATGATAAAGGATTGGGCTAAAGACGAAATAACACTGATATATAGTATCAATGGTGACAATAATGACAAACATAGAAATAGTAGTAAAAGGAGCAGCGATAGTAGTAGTAGTAGTAATAATAGTAGTAGTAGTACTACGAGTGGTGATTATTAGTGATAATCCTGATACTAATGCTATTGAAATGTAACAGCCATGAGATGATTGATGATAATGAAGTCAATTTTCATCGCACAGGAGGAATACCCAGAGTCAAAACTACCCACGTTCGTCTTGGGTCCTGCCTACATCCTCACCAGGAAGGCCTGCAAGCGGCTGTGGGAGGACCTCCCTCGCGTGCCCTTCGTGTGGCTGGAGGACGTGTTCCTGACGGGCCTCGTGGCGCACTATGCAGGCGTCCCTCGTGTCAAAGCCCCGATCTTTCAGCAGCGTTACTCGGTGTCCTTCTACAGTGGCTCCTCTGTGTTCATGAAGGAGGGGCGGAGCGCCGATAAGGAGAAAGCCTTTGCATTTATAACGTCTTTGATGAAACCCAAATCATAGTGGTGCGCTGAAATCGTCGAATAAAATATAGTAATAATGACAGAAGCGCTAGATGATAGAAATAACAGTAATGACAAAATGACAATGATGGTAGTATAAAATGTTAAAACTACGGCCGATAATGATAATCAAAATAATGATAATAGCGTTATTTGTATATGAATTCAAGGTTGTATAGGATTCTGTTCAGTGAAAGATTTTATAAACTGTGCAAGAGCAATTCATTTAACTGAACATGGTGATTAAAATTACATTTCGGACAAACTGACGAGACGTGTAAACAATCACAACATGCTGACCTGCCGTACAGACAACGACAGCTGTAAGATTCGCAAGGCCATGGGCACTGGAACCACGTGGTACCCTGCATCGTTATTTTCATGGGTTCTGAACGCGAATCCATTGCGTCACATCAGAGAAGCCAATATATGTTACATTTAATACTATATATACTCATCAAAGGCAAGTGAAACTAAAACTGAAACTATGAAATGTGGAACTGAATTTCTGTGTCAAAACAAGGGTCGGTTTCACTTTGTCCTTGATGCTTGGGTTTCGTTCATGGGAGGATTCCAGGAACGCTAACATGCGCATCGGCCCCTCTGTCGGCAAAGTTAACATGGATAAATAAATAAAGATCCATTAAAAAAGAACTAGAGAGATAGAAAGATGAAGAGAGAAAGAAAAAGATAATTGGTCAAGAGATTTCCACGGAAATGCCGAACAGGCTTCATGCATATTAAATCTCAAGGCTACTTTATTTTCCTCGCGTGGTAATTTTGCTGTTTTTAAATCTCCCTAAAATTCCTAATTCGTCAGTCAGACTCCAGATTCCACTTGCCGGGGATCCAAGTTAGTCCCATGGACTGGAAATTTCTTTTATTGCCGTGGAAAAGCATAGGCGCGGTCTTTTCCCCTGAACAAGACAGGGAGAAATCGGCCACATGCAAGCAGCGCGAGACAGCCCTTGGAGAGACCCTTCAGATGCCATACCTTGTCATGGTGAAGAGAATCATACTAGAGAGAAACTGTTACCCAACGTTATCTTATATTTTCTATCAGCAAGGAAGATTTGTACGGAGGTGGGTCATACCAGTTTCAAACCTGAAACTTCATGAGAACGTTGTGGTATCTCAAGACTGAAAATACAGCTAATATGCAGCTTTACTGTGCAAAGTTTTGTATAGCGTTTTCCTTACCCACACAGGCATTTGTAGCTGATCTGTCTCTCTGAATTTATACTGACAGAAGCTGTCTGTTTCCTTATGCACGTTTTGGTTGCAGGGCGGAGAACTGAGCGTATATCCTCTGTGAGACATTTCAATAGTGGTATTAAGTAACTCATTTGCAACGTTGATTTTGTAACGATTATTAAAAACTAATTTTAGAGCAGGTACTGAAGCGAGTGTGCTATTCTGCACAAAAGGTTATCAGACCTCCTTTGCTTAACAACTAAATGATTTTCTTGTGTATGTTACATGAAGAACTGAGAGTGTATTTTTTGTTAATAACATTTTCTTTTCCGTTAATTTCATTCGCGATTTCATTCCATACATAACTGATATAAGGCGCATTACTGAATAGCGTCTTTAGGCTGAAAATGTTTTGTTTTAAGTGTTTATGATGTGATCTATTTCAGTCCTGTCCTGAAAAAAATGATATCTTGTACAAGTCTTGTCATCCCGAAACATTGAAGACGGAATCGACGAGAATCGACGAAATTATATCGGAGACAATGCAACTTCTAGGCTACTAAATCATAGCCCCTTTTACGCGATTATAGCGTTTCCTGCCTACAACATAACAATATTTGCTGGGCGAGTCTAAACAGTGGAAAGATCTGACAAGGTCTTCCATACCTGCAAAAACATCAAACGCACTTGCATGAACCCACCAGTGTCTACAACAAACAAAAAACAAAGTCGGAATATATAGCATCAGGTCGTTTCTCCATCTTAGAGGACCTAAGATCTTTAGTTCCTCCTTGGAATCGACCGAGAAAACCATCCCTTGATTACGTGGAGCCATTCTCCAAGATGGCCGTGGCACTGTTCGGGCAGAGAAGTTACGGAAGCTCCGCCCGAACTTGAGCTCGGTTCGAGAGTCACACCTTGAAGTAAACAGCAGGTTTCAAAGAATTCTCTTTCAACGGCCAGTGCAAGAGATAAGTGAGTCAGCAGATAAGTTTATTGTCACACTTGAAAAGTGTTTTTAGAATGTTTCAGTAGTCAAAAAATGAAAAAAAAAGAACAGATAAGAAGAAAGAAAATTCCCAGATTAAAGATCAGAGGAAAGTTCTGTCTGCGCATCAGATGTATCACGCGATGAGAACAAAGACTGATTCTTAAACAGTATGTTAGTGAACGGAAAGGCACTAACTTACGCTACAAGTTAACTGATGTGGTAAGAAAATTGAAATGCAGCAAGACCCAGCAGCTGATACTTATTATGGGTTCAGCAGTAGTTTAAGTACAGTACTTGAGTAATGTATACAGACACGTGAATATAAATGATCTTTTGTGGCTAAGAGGGACATTTTTTTTAAGAGTCATTACCTGTAAAGTAACTACATAGGCCACAATTTGGTAAGTAATATTAACAGAGACTCTACCGAACAAATATGCAGAGATATTGAGATATGAAATTATTATTGCGCACAATAGCCAAATTGTTTACAACAGATTATACCCTTTGTATCATAAGGCAATGGTAAACAGGAAATCAAAGGAGTTGAGGAAGGCGCCACAGAAGAATCCTAAATGAGGCACGCCGCTGTATTCGCCAATGACATTCACTCCGCAGCTGCAAACCTCAACTCTCATTACCAATGACATATGATATATTGGATGATTTAGGGTATTTACTACACGCTATAAAGATGTTTTAAATTAAACATTAGAATAAGAAGAATAAATTCTAAAAGTCTAAAGATAATTTTCTGTAGCATTAACAATTTAAGCTAAATGTGTTTGTGCAAAAAGCAAAATCAGGATAAATAATTTCAAGAAACTAGATATTATTTCCAAGCGTTACTTTTTACGGCAAACTTAAAATCGAAATTATATGTTCGTGCACATC